>AWOL01S0005078.1:68386-79626 GCA_000715115.1 Nicotiana otophora
TTAATACACGAAGGGTGATGTCGTGCCATATTGTGAGTGTTAATACACGAAAGGTGATGTCGTGCCATATTACGAGTGTTAATGCACGAAGGGTGATGTTGTGCCATATTATGAGTGTTAATGGACGAAGGGTGATGCCATGCCATATTGTGAGTGTTAATGCACGAAGGGTGATGCCGTGCCATGTATTAGATTTCAGATCTGTCCAATTGGACAAATATTTGACTTACGAGGAGGAGCCGGTGGCAATTCTAGCCCAGCAAGTTCGCTAGTTGAGATCAAAGAGTTACCCTTAAGTTTGAGTGCAGTGGAGCGGTCAGCCTATTGAGGCAGCTACTTGGGAGTCCGAGTCCGATATGCGAAGTAGATATCCCCACCTTTTCACCAACCCAGGTACTTTTCAATGTCCGTTCGAGGACGGACGGTTGTTTTACAGGTAGAGAATGTGATGACCCAAAAGTTTATCTTATGTTTTAGAACGTGAATATGCGCTCTTAATCCATAAGAATCTCATTTTTACCCTCCTCAATTTGCGTGTGCAGTCCGAGCAGGTTTCAGAAAAGCTTTTATGTTGAATATTGATGCAAATAAGACTTTATGCCTTAAAAGTTGATTTTGGTCAACATTTTTGGTAAATAGGCCCGGATCCATGTTTTGACGATCCAGGTGGGTCCATATCAAATTATGGAACTTGGGCATATGCCCGGAATCGAATTCGGAGTTCCCTAGCTCAAGTTATGAATTTTTGGTTCCGAAGCCTGGTACAGGTTCATTATTATATTTAAGACTTGTCTGTGAAATTTGGTGAGAAACGGAGTTGATTTGACGTGATTCGGAGTCCAGTTGAGAAAATAGTAACCTTAAAGTGTTCTTGAGAATTTCATTTGATTTGGTGCTAAATTTAGAGTTTTAGGTTTTATTTTGGCGATTTGATCGCTTGCGCAGGTCCATACAGTGCTTTTAGACTTGTGTGCATGTTTAGTTTGGAGCCCCGAGGGCTCGGGTGAGTTTGGGATAGGCCACGAGATGTTTTGGACTTTGGAAATCTTGTTTTTCTACAAAGTCTTGGTTCTGGCATGTCCTTCTTCGCGTTCGCGAAGGTCCTCTGGTGAACGCAAAGAGTAAACTGATGAGGCAGGGATTTCTTCTTCGCGAACGCGAAGGCTTGGTCGCGAACGTGAAGCGATGGGGTCGTTACCCTTCGCGAACACGACAAGCCCATCGCAAACGCGTAGTGTTAGACACTGGGGAGGGGGAGTCAGCCTTTTCTTCATCGCGAACGCGAACACTGTCTCGCGAAGGCGAAGACCAGGGAAGGGTAGCCTACGCGAACGCGAGCACTGTCTCACGAACGCGAAGACTTGGCAGCCTATACTCTTCACGAACGCGACAGTGCTCTCGCGAACACGATGAACACTGTCGCTTAGCACTTAACAGAATCCAAACACGGGATTTAGCCAAAAATTCATTTTTCTCAAAAAACAAACGGTGTGAGGTGATTTTGCAAGAGTCATTTCTTCCCCAAAGTGTTGGTAAGTGATTCTAAACCATTTTATTTCAATTACCCATTACATTTCTTGAAATTTCAACCTAAAATCTAGAGTTTTCATGGTAGAATTAGGGGTTAGGGTAGAAACTAGGAATTTCAAGAATTTGGGGATTTAGACCTCAATTTGAGGTCGGATTCCAAAAATAATTATATATTCGGGCTCGGGGATGAATGGGTAAATGGATTTTGGTCCGAACCTTGGGTTTTGACCAAGTGGGCTCGGGGTCGAGTTTTTGACTTTTTGGATGAAATTTTGGGAAATTTAATTTATGTAATATAATTGATTCCTTTAGCAGTATTTGATATTATTGAGTCATTTCTAAATAGATACGAGTGGTTTGGAGGTGAATTCCAAAGGAAAAGTTGTGATTGAGAATTAAGTGGCCTTCGGAGCGAGGTAAGTGTTGTGTCTAACCCTGACTTGAGGGAATTAGGAACCTTAGATAACTTGCTAAGTGAAATTCATGTGAGCGGCATATATGTGAGGTGACGAGTACTTATGCGCCGCCAATTTACCTGTTTTCCATGTTTCTATGTTTTTCTTATATTGTCTCTTTCCTATGCCAAATTGCTCCGTGTTATACTAGTGTTGTTCAATTTATCGTTCTTATCATGTTTACGGATTTTCTGGTGATAATTGAGTTTTTATTCAATGTTGAGATTGATATTATGGAACCAAATGTTGAAGTAAGGTTTGTACTTGTTATTCTATCTCCCTGTTGTTATTTATGCATTGCATTATGGTAAGGGAGAGTATTAATACACGAAGGGTGATGTCGTGCCATATTATGAGTGTTAATACACGAAAGGTGATGTCGTGCCATATTACGAGTGTTAATGCACGAAGGGTGATGTTGTGCCATATTGTGAGTGTTAATGGACGAAGGGTGATGCCATGCCATATTGTGAGTGTTAATGCACGAAGGGTGATGCCGTGCCATGTATTAGATTTCAGCTCTGTCCAATTGGACAAATATTTGACTTACGAGGAGGAGCCGGTGGCAATTCTAGCCCAGCAAGTTCGCTAGTTGAGATCAAAGAGTTACCCTTAAGTTTGAGTGCAGTGGAGCGGTCAGCCTATTGAGGCAGCTACTTGGGAGTCCGAGTCCGATATGCGAAGTAGATATCCCCACCTTTTCACCAACCCAGGTACTTTGCAATGTCCGTTCGAGGACGGACGGTTGTTTTAAAGGTAGAGAATGTGATGACCCAAAAGTTTATCTTATGTTATAGAACTTGAATATGCGCTCTTAAGCCATAAGAATCTCATTTTTACCTTCCTCGATTTGGGTGTGCAGTCCGAGCAGGTTTCAGAAAAGCTTTTATGTTTAATATTGATGAAAATAAGAATTTATGCCTTAAAAGTTGATTTTGGTCAACATTTTTGGTAAATGGACCCGGATCCATGTTTGGACGATCTAGGTGGGTCCGTATCGAATTATGGGACTTGGGCGTATGCCCGAAATCGAATTCGGAGGTCCCTAGCTCAAGTTATGAATTTTGGATGAAAATTAAAAGTGTGAAACTTATTTGTTTTTAAGAATTGATTGATGTTTGGCATTGTTAGTAGCGGGACCGTATTTTGGTTCCGAAGCCTGGTACAGGTTCATTATTATATTTAAGACTTGTCTGTGAAATTTGGTGAGAAATGGAGTTGATTTGATGCGATTCGGAGTCCAGTTGAGAAAATAGTAACCTTAAAGTGTTCTTGAGAATTTCATTTGATTTGGTGCTAAATATAGAGTTTTAGGTTTTATTTTGGCGATTTGATCGCTTGAGCAGGTCCATACAGTGTTTGTAGACTTGTGTGCATGTTTGGTTTGGAGCCCCGAGGGCTCGGGTGAGGTTGGGATAGGCCACGGGATGTTTTGGACTTTGGAAATCTTGTTTTTCTACAAAGTCTGGGTTCTGGCATGTCCTTCTTCGCGTTCGCAAAGGTCCTCTGGTGAACGCAAAGAGTAAACTGATGAGGCAGGGATTTTTTCTTCGCGAACGCGAAGGCTTGGTCGCGAACGTGAAGCGATGGGGGCGTTACCCTTCGCGAACACGACAAGCCCATCGCGAACGCGTAGTGTTAGGCACTGGGGAGGGGGAGTCAGCCTTTTCTTCATCGCGAACGCGAACACTGTCTCGCGAACGCGAAGACCAGGGAAGGGTAGCCTACGCGAACGCGAGCACTGTCTCACGAACGTGAAGACTTGGCAGCATATACTCTTCGCGAACGCAATAGTGCTCTCGCGAACACGATGAACATTGTCGCCTAGGACTTAACAGAATCCAAACACGGGATTTAGCCCAAAATTCATTTTTCTCAAAAACCAAACGGTGCGAGGTGATTTTGCAAGAGTCATTTCTTCCCCAAAGCGTTGGTAAGTGATTCTAAACCATTGTATTTCAATTACCCATTACATTTCTTGAATTTTCAACCTAAAATGTAGAGTTTTCATGGTAGAATTAGGGGTTAGGGTAGAAACTAGGAATTTCGGGAATTTGGGGATTAAGACCTCAATTTTAGGTCGGATTCCAAAAATAATTATATATTCGAGCTCGGGGATGAATGGGCAAATAAATGTTGTCCGAACCTTGGGTTTTGACCAAGTACGCCCGGGGTTGATGTTTTGACTTTTTGGATGAAATTGTGGAAAATTTAATTTATGTAATATAATTGATTCCTTTAGCAAAATTTGATATTATTGAGTCATTTTTGAATAGATACGAGTGGTTTGGAGGTGCATTCTAAAGGAAAAGTTGTGATTGAGAATTAAGTGGCCTTCAGAGCGAGGTAAGTGTTGTGTCTAATCCTGACTTGAGGAAATTAGGAACCTTAGATAACTTGCTAAGTTAAATTCATATGAGCGGCATATATGTGAGGTGACGAGTACTTATGCGCCGCCAATTTACTTGTTTTCCATGTTTCTATGTTTTTCTTATATTGTCTCTTTCCTATGCCAAATTGCTCTGTGTTATACTAGTGTTGGTCAATTTATCGTTCTTATCATGTTTACGGATTTTCTGGTGATAATTGAGTTTTTATTCAAAGTTGAGATTGATATTATGGAACCAAATGTGGAAGTAAGGTTTGTGCTTGTTATTCTATCTCCCTGTTGTTATTTATGCATTGCATTATGGTAAGGGAGAGTGTTAATACACGAAGGGTGATGTCGTGCCATATTGTGAGTGTTAGTGCACGAAAGGTGATGTCGTGCCATATTATGAGTGTTAATGCACGAAGGGTGATGTTGTGCTATATTGTGAGTGTTAATGCACGAATGGTGATGCCATGCCATATTGTGAGTGTTAATGCACGAAGAGTGATGTCGTGCCGTTTCTATTAATTTTATGGTGAGATTGAGAGTAAAATCACGAAGGGTGATGCCGTGCATTTTTCCTTACTGTATTCATTATTCCTGTTTATTAATGGTATATTGACTACTCCGGTGATCATTCTGTTGTAGTTCTTTATCTTGTATTCCCCTCAGTATGTTCCCCTCCCGATATTTCCTATTTAGTTCTTCATTTCTGTTATTTGTATATACATTGTTAAATTATACGGGTTGATTTGTAGGTATCTTGCCCTAGCCTCGTCACTACTCCGTCGAGGTTAGGCTCGACACTTACCAGTACATGGGGTCGGTTGTACTGATACTACACTTTGCACTTTCTGTGCAGATTTTGATCGAGAGTTTTCTAATGATCCGCTGTCCGGAGACTCAAGGTAGATCTGTCGGCGTTCACAGACCTTGAAGTCCCCATCTATCTTTTATGTCCTATTGTTATCTTTCATTCGGAGAATTGTATTTCTTTCAGACTATTACTTATAGTAAATTCTAGAATGCTCGTGAATTATTACACCAGATCCGGGTGGTAGTAATTAATGCAGTTCTATAATATTCCATACGTATTAAATTTCACCTTAGTTAATTATTCTCATATACTGAATGGAAATAAGGAATTGGTTTAATGATTCTCTAACGTTGGTTTGCCTAGCAAGTAAAATATTACGCGCCATCACGGTCGTGACATATGCAAACAATTAATTTGACGATGTATAGACACTCGTCACCTCGCCTATACGTCGTTCACATGCATTTTACATAACAAATAATTTAAGGGTTCTATTCCCTCAAGTCAAGTTTAACCACGACACTTACCTCACTTTGCAAATTCCAATCCATTACTCGACCACAACTTTTCCTTTTAAATTTCTCTCCAAAAGCTTCAAATCTATTCATAAACAATTCAATATACTCAATACGAATCATAGAAATTAATTCCATATGAATTTACTAATTTTTCGAATAAAAATCTAAAATTCATTAAACTATTCGACAGTGGGACTCACACCTCAAATCCCGAAAAAACTCACGAAATCCGAATACTCATTCCGCTGCGAGTTCAACCATACAAAAATTATCCGATTCCGATGTTAAATGGACTTTCAAATCTAATTTTTTCGTTTTTGAAAGTTTTACAAAAATTTCAATTTCTTTCTTCTAAATCCGAAATAAATGATGAATATAGACATGGATTCGTGAAATATAATCACCTTTGGTAATAGAATACTTACCCAGTTCAAAATCGTGAATAACCTCTCAAAGCTTCGCCTTAACCGAGATCAAAATGACCAAAATGAGTAAAACTATCGGACTCTTCGATATATACACTGCCCAGGCATTTCCGCACCTTCGGTGCCTAGGCTTGCACATGCGAGAAAAATCTCGCATCTGCAAAATGGGGCAGTCAGGCGAGGCCTCGCACATGCGGAGGAAAAATGCGCACCTGCGCTGCCTTCCGCTTCTACGATTGCCAAGTACGCTTCTACGGATGCGCGGGTGCGTGCAAGTTTCCGCACCTGCGGACCTTTGCCCAGCCTGCCCAGTCCGCTTCTGCGATAAAAGGCTCACTTTTGCGAGCGAGCTCCTGCGGTCAAAAATCCACAGGTGCGATTATAACACAAGGCCAAAATTCCGAAAAAACTCGCGAAATCTGAATACCCATTCCGCTACGAGTTCAACCATACAAACATTATCCAATTCCGATGCCAAATGGACCTTCAAATCTAATTTCAAATCTAATCCCACGTCTCAAATTCCAAAAAAAACTCGCGAAATCTGAATACCCATTCCGCTACGAGTTCAACCATACAAAAATTATCCGATTCCGATGTCAAATGGACCTTCAAATCTAATTTTTTTCGTTTTTGAAAGTTTTACAAAAATCCGAATACCCATTCCGCTACGAGTTCAACCATACAAAAATTATCCAATTCCGATGTCAAATGGACCTTCAAATCTAATTTCAAATCTAATCCCACGTCTCCAATTCCGAAAAAACTCGCGAAATCCGAATACCCATTCCGCTACGAGTTCAACCATACAAAAATTATCCGATTCCGATGTCAAATGGACCTTCAAATCTAATTTCAAATCTAATCCCACGTCTCCAATTCCGAAAAAACTCGCGAAATCCGAATACCCATTCCGCTACGAGTTCAACCATACAAAAATTATCCGATTCCGATGTCAAATGGACCTTCAAATCTAATTTTTTTCGTTTTTGAAAGTTTTACAAAAATTTCAATTTCTTTCTTCTAAATCCGAAATAAATAATGAATATAGACATGGATTCGTGAAATATAATCACCTTTGGTTATAGAATACTTACCCAGTTCGAAATCGTGAAAAACCTCTCAAAACTTCGCCTTAACCGAAATCAAAATGACCAAAATGAGTAAAAATATCGGACTCTTCGATATATACACTGCCCGGGCATTTTTGCACCTTCGGTGCCTAGGCTTGCACATGCGAGAAAAATCTCGCATCTGCAAAATGGGGCAGCCAGGCGAGGCCTCGCACCTGCGGAGGAAAAATGTGCACCTGCGCTGCCTTCCGCTTCTACGATTGCCAAGTACGCTTCTGCGGATGCGCGGGTGCGTGCAAGTTTCCGCACCTGCGGACCTTTGCCCAGTCTGCCCAGTCCGCTTCTGCGATAAAAGGCTCACTTTTGCGAGCGAGCTCCTGCAGTCAAAAATCCGCAGGTGCGATTATAACAGAAGGCAAAATTTCAGATTTTGCTTAAGTCCAATTCTTGATCCGATTTCGATTCGAGTCACACTCGGGTGTTTGGGACCCCGTCCGAATATACCAACAAGTTTCCTAATATAATACGGACTTACTCGGGGTCTAATATCATGTCAAACAACGCTGAAATTACAGTTCACACCCCGATTCAAACTTTTGAGTATTAAACTTTTCAATTTGCAAATCTCGTGCCAAAACATATTAAATGAATCCGGAATGACTTCAAATTTGGCACACAAATCATAAATGACATAACATAGCTATTCAAATTTCCAGAATCTGATTCCGGCTCCGATATCAAAAAGTTAACCCCGTGGCCAAATTTGGAAATCTTTATCCTTTAAATTACTAGTTTCCGTTAAATGGTCATAACTAGAGCTAGGGACCTCCAAATTAAATTTCGGGCATACGTCCAAGTCCCAAATCATGATACAGACCTACCGGAACTGTTAAAATAATAATCAGGGTTAATGTTGACCAAAGTCAACTCAGTTGAATTTAAATTAATCTATACAGGAAATAACTATACTATATATCAAAAATAGATTATTACGCATTAGAAAGTTAACATATATTTTTGATGTATTTTTCTACTCTTCCAAGGAAGCTAATGTGATTTTATTCCGTTTCAAAAGTGGCTTAAAGGTTAATTTATACAATGTATATTTCTGAAAAATATGTTTAATAGCAATTTGAATGTCTCTCACTTGATAGAAGATGTACCTCTATGCAAAAATTTTGGAACCAATTTTTAATGGAGTACAGTATCTATTTTTATGGAGGACGCATGCGTAGTTATGAGATAATATTATCATAGCAATAATCTAATATATTTATAGTGGTAATCAATAACCAGCAAAATGAAATTTCTTTATGGACTAATTATAGGATACGTTTCGGAATGAGATTCCCCTCTAATAATAAATCTATCATTTTTTTAGAGTATATCAAGGGTTCTATCATGTTCTTGAGGGTAATCTTCTTCTCCTTTCTTTATATCTAGGGTTCTAATTTATCGTTCTTGGGAGGCAATCGGATAGTTTTTCGATTGTTGCTTGAGACGTTCACTTAGGGTTCTAGATTTTCTTCTATATTTCATTATTCAGACTACTTTTAATTATCTTAATCAAACATATCATTAGTTTTTGCTTTAATTATTGTTATTTTCATATTCCGCTATTTTGTTTATCTCGGATCGTATCAAATATTTTATCATATTACTAGTTGTAGATTATGATATATTTTATGAATCCATAAGTAATTATGAATTGTTTTCTAATTATTTGGGCTTCTATAGGTATTTATGGAAAAATTACGCAACACATCAAACATACATTGTATTTATCATTTGTAGCTATACTTTTACAAATTCAACATTCGTAGCTATATTTAAATTTTATAGCAAATTTATGAAACAAGAGATTAATTGTTTTGATTCGAAACAAGAAGGCAACAAGCTATCGTAGCTATGTTGGTTAGAGCACCCGCTTAGTTGGAGGAGGTCTTGAGTTCGACTCTTAAAAAGAGCATTATATTTTTCTGTATTTCTGTATTTCATCTTGGTTGTGTTCGTTGCGCGAATGAATATAGTTGATACCAATATAATCGATACATGTTGTATCTTTTGTTTATACCCCTGTATACAGTCGATACACCTCTATATCCAGTCGATACATGTTGTATACTTTGTATACATACTTGTATTTTTGTCACGACCCGAAATTTCTGTGATGGCGCCTAACATTTCACTTGCTATGCAAGCCAATGTTAGAATAATCTAATCCACTTTTAAACAAATTAAATTAAACAGAAGTCAGTTATTGAAATAAAGTGCGGAAGACCATAACTACCGAATCTGGTGTCACAAGTGCACTAGCTACTAGAATAATACAAATAAAAGTCTGAATAAAATTCAAGTTGTTTGAAAGATAATACACAACTAAGATAAGATAGAAGGGGACTTCAGAATTGCGGATGCTGTGCAGTTATACCTCAAGTCTCCTCTGGATAGCTCAATCCGAGAAAGTCTATGGTACGCCGCTGGGACCAACTCCAAAATCTGCACAAGAAATGCAGAATGTAGTATGAGTACAATCGACCCCTTGTACTCCGTAAGTGTCGAGCCTAACCTCGACGAAGTAGTGACGAGGCTATGATAAGACACGTACGTAAAGAACCTATACAAGCATATACAAATACAAAGCAACAATGATGCAATAATTAACAATTATAAATTTGGGTGGGAACATGCGAAAGGGGATGATATAATAATTTCAGCAGGAGAAGTGTCACGTAGTAGCTAATTAATTCATCAATGATAAAATGAGAAGATGATAATATGAAAATGGCACGGCACCGCCCTTCGTGATTTTACTCTCATTCTTCCCATAAATTGATAAATAATAATAATAATTGGTACGGCACCACCCTTCGTGCTTTAACTCTCTTTGAAAATTGCACGGCATCACCCTTCGTTCTTTTACTCTCTTTCTCACCATGGCATGGATAATATAAATGGCACGGCATCACCCTTAGTGCTTTTACACTTTTCCTTACCATGAAAATAATAATATAAATTCGAAAGAGTATTTAAATGCGGGGATATATACTTATATATTAGTTCAACACCAGAATACCGACCTCACCTTCCAAAATATTTAACAATAATTAAACTAACAATAATCTCATGAAAAATGATCAAATAAACAATAATAACTTAAGCAGGAATATCTTTATTAAATAGAAAATTATTTAGAATGAACAAATACAACCTGCATGCTTTGACTCAACCACAACGCATAAGTACTCGTCACCTCACATATACGTTGTACCCGCACATTAAATCACATAGAAAATAGACAAATAAGTCCCACTCCCTCAAGTCAAGGTTAACCACGATACTTACCTCACTTCACAACCAATTTCAAGATTCCAATAAACTTTTACCGCGCAAATTCGTGTCTGAAAGCTTCAAATCTAGTCAGAAACAATTCAATATATTCAACACGAATCGTAAGAATTAATTCCATATGAATTTACTAATTTTTCGGATTAAAATCCAAAAATTATTTTAAACATCGACAGTGGGACTCACATTTCGTATCCCGAAAAAACTCTCGAAAACCAAACACCCGTTCTGATGCGAGTTCAACCATACAGAGATTATCAAATTCCGACATCAGATTGACCTTCAAATCATAAATTTCGTTTTTTGGAAGGTTTTGCAAAAATTCCAATTTTCTTCCATCTAAATGTGAAATAAATGATGAATATAGACATGGATTTATGAAATATAATCACTATATGATAAAGAACACTTACACAGTTCGAAATCAAGAACACCTCATTTGAAATCTCCCCTAGGCCGAGCTCTAATGGAATGTTTGTGAAAAATGGGGAAAATTCTGTTTTTGGTCTGTTTTAATCACTGGCGTCAGGCCTTCTTCGCGTTCGAGAAGGGCCTGTCGCGTTCGCGATGTGCGGCAGCCCAAGTGGCATTTGCGTTCATGAGATACCCTTCATGTTCGTGAAGGCTTACACCCTCCAGCCTACGCGTTCGTGAGCCTTGTGCTGCGTTCGCGAAGAGTATTGATCAGGTCCCCCCCCCCCCC
>AWOL01S0005078.1:80862-127984 GCA_000715115.1 Nicotiana otophora
CTCCCCACTTCGCGGTCGCATACAGCCCTTTGCGTTCGTGTAGGGTAAAATCTCACCTAGGCCAGTTCACTCTTCGCGTTCGCGAGAGTGAATTCGCGAACGCAAAGAAAGAAACCAGATGACAGCTGAAGCTAATGAACAACCAGATTTTCTAAGTCCCAAACCACCCGTAGCCTATCCGAAATTCACCCGAGCCCTCAGGGCTCTAAACCAAACATGTACATATGTCCAAAAATATCATACGAACTTGCTCGCGCAATCAAAACATCAAACTAGCGCCTAGAACTACGAATCAGACACCAAACCAAATGAGATCTGCAAGAAAACTTTAGAACTTCTATTTTAACAACCGTACGTCCGAATCACGTCAAACTAACTCTGGTTTCCACCAAATTTGACAGTGAAGTAATAAATATAGCAATGGACCTATTCCAGGTTCCAGAACCAAAATACGGATCTAGTATCAACAAAGTCACATATTAGTCAAATTTCTTAAGTCATTAAACCTTTAAATTTCAAAATTTCGACAACAAGTGATAACGTGAGCTAGGGACCTCCGAATACAATTCCGGGCATATGCCCAAATCTCAGATCACGATACGGACCTACTGGAACTATTAAAATACTGATCAGGTCCATTTGCCCAAAATATTGATCGAAGTCAACTCAGTTGAGTTTTAAAGTTCTATTTTTACATTTTAATCAATTTTTCATATAAAAACTTTTCGAAAAATTTTACGAACTGGGCACGCAAGTCGAGGAATGATGAATAGTTATATTCGAGGTCATAAAACACAGAAATGAATGTTTAAATTAAAGATGACATTTTGGGTCATCACATTCTCCACCTCTAAAACAAACGTTCGTCCTCGAACAGAATTAGAAATTTTACCTAAGCTTGTAAAAAGGTGTGGATATCTACTCCGCATGTCCGACTCGGACTCTTAGGTAGATGCTTCTACCGGCTAACCTCTCCATTGCACCTAAACTAAAGGATAACTCTTAGACCTCAACTGTCGGACCTGACGGGCTAGAATAGCTACCAGCTCCTCTTCATAAGTCAAATCTTTGTCCAATTGGACTGAGCTAAAATCTCATACATGGGACGGATCACCATGATATTTCTGGAGCATAGACACATGGAACACCGGATAAACTGCTGATTAACTAGGTAGTAGTGCAAGCATGTAGGCTACTTCACCTACCCTTTCAAGAATTTCAAAGGGTCTGATATACCTAGGGCTCAACTTGCCCTTCTTTCCGAAACTCATTACACCTTTCATAAGTGAAACTCGGAGCAATACTCCTTCTTCTGCCATGAATGCAATGTCACAAACTTTACGGTCAGCATAACTCTTTTTCCTAGAATGAGCTGTGCGAAGTCGATCCTGAATAATCTAGACCTTATCCAAGGCATCCTGTAACAAAATCAGTACCCAACAACCGAGCCTCTCACGGTTCAAACCAGCCAACTAGCGAACGACATCGCCTCCCATATAATGCTTCATATGGATCCATGTGAATGCTCGACTGATAATTGTTATTATAGGCAAACTCCACAAGTGGAAAGAACTTATCCCAAGCACCTCCAAAGTCTATAACACAAGCGTGAAGCATATCTTCCAATATCTGAATAGTGCGCTCTGACTGTTCGTCTGTCTGTGGATGAAATGTTGTACTCAAATCAACCCGCGTGCCCAACTCACAATGTACAGCCCTCCAGAAGTGTAAGGTAAACTGCGTACCTCGATCTGAAATAATAAACATGGGCACACCGTGAAGGCGGACAATCTCGCGGATGTAAATCTCCGCTAACCGCTCTAAAGAATAAGTAACTGCTACTGGAATGAAATGTTCTGACTTGGTCAACCTGTCCATAATGACCCATACTGCGTCAAACTTTCTCTGAGTTCGTGGGAGTCTAACAATAAAATCCATAGTGATATGATCCCACTTCCACTCAGGAATTTCTAACTTCTGAAGCTAACCACCAGGTCTCTGATGCTTGTACTTGACTTGCTGACAATTTAGACACCGAGCTACATATGCAACTATATCCTTATTCATTCTCCTCCACCAATAATGTTGCCGCAAATCTTGATATATTTTGGCGGTACATTGTTGAATGAAATACCGGGAACTGTGGGTCTCTTCAAGAATTAATTCACGAAGCCCATCCATATTAGGCACACAAATACGACCCTACATTCGCAGAACTCCATCTTCCCCCATAGCAACCTGCTTGGCGCCACTGTGTTGTGTCCTTGAGGACAAGCAAATGAGGATCGTCATACCGTCGTTCTCTGATACGCTCATATAAAGAAGAGCGCGCAACTGTGCAAGCTAGAAATCGACTGGGCTCTAAAATATCTAACCACACGAATTGATTGGCCAAAGTCTTAACATCAGCAGCTAACGGCCTCTCACCAACCGGAATATACGCAAGGCTGCCCATACTCACCGTCTTTCTACTCAAAGCATCGGCCACCATATTGGCCTTTCCAAGGTGATACAAAATGGTGATATTATAGTCTTTTAACATCTCTAACCATCTTCGCTGCCTCAAATTGAGATCTTTTGTTTGAACATATATTGTAGGCTACGATGATAAAATAATACTTCACATGACACGCCGTAAAGGTAGTGCCTCCAAATGTTCAGCGCATGAATAATGACTTCCAAATCTAAGTCATGAACATGATAATTCTTCTCGTGAACTTTCAACTATCACGACGCATATGCAATTAACCTGCCATCTTTCATCAATACTACATCGAGTCCAATACAAGATGCATCACAATACACCATGTACGATCCTGAACTTGTGGGCAACACCAGCACTAGCGTTGTAGTCAAAAAAGTCTTGAGCTTCTGAAAGCTCAACTTGCATTCCCCTGACCATCTGAATAGAGAGCCCTTATGGGTCAGTTTGGTCAGTGGGGATGCTATGGATGAAAACCCCTCCACAAACTGGCGATAATAACCTCCCAAACCTATGAAATTTCGAATCTCTATAACTAAAGTAGGTCTAGGCCAATTCTGAACTACCTCAAACTTCTTAGGATCCACTTTTATGCCTTCTGCCGATACAACATGCCCCAAGAAGGCAACTGAGTCTAACCAAAATTCATATTTTGAAAATTTGGCATATAACTAATTATTTTTCAAAGTCTGAAGCACACTCCGAAGATGCTGCTCATGCTCCTCTCGATTGCTGGAGTAAATCAAGATATCATGAATGAATACAATCACAAAAGAATCCAAATATGGCATGAATACCCGGTTCATAAAATCCATAAATGTTGTTGGGGCATTTGTCTTCCCAAATGACATCACTAGGAATTCGTAATGCCCATACCGAGTCCGAAAAGCTCTCTTAGGTACATTAGATGCCCTAATATTCAACTGATGGTAACCGGACCTCAAATAAATCTTTGAAAACACCTTCGCACCCTTAAGCTGATCGAATAATTCATCAATTCTTGGCAGTCGATACTTGTTCTTGATAGTAGCCTTGTTCAACTGCCGATAATCTATACACATCCACATTGAACCATCTTTCTTCTTTACAAATAACACAGGTGCACCCCAAGATGAGACTCTACGTCTAATGAATCCCTGATCAAGCAAGTCTTGTAATTGCTCCTTCAATTCCTTTAGCTCCGGTAGGGCCATACAATATGGTGGAATATAAATGGGTTGGGTGGCTGGAGCCAAATCAATACAGAATTTAATATCTCTGTCGGATGGCATCCCCGGCAAATCTGCAGGAAATACATCTGGAAATTCACGAACAACTGGGACTGAATCTATAGAAGGAATATCCGTACTAGAATCGTGAATATGATCCAAATAAGCTAGACAACCCTTCTCGACCATACGTCGAGCCCTCACATAAGAGATAACCCTACTATTAGAAGGGCCAGGAATCTCTTTCCATTCCAAGTGAGGTAACCCGGGCATGGCTAAGGTCACCGTTTTAGCATGACAATCCAATATAGCATGATAAGGGGACAGCCAATCCAAACCCAAGATGACATCAAAATCAACCATACCAAGAAGTAGAAGATTCACGCTAGTCTCAAGACTCCCAATAGTAACCACACACGAACGATAGACATAATCTACCACAACGGTATCTTCCATTGGTGTGGACACACACAGAGAAGCACTCAGAGAATCACTAGGCACAACCAGATATGAAGCGAAATAGGAGGACACATAGGAATAAGTAGATCCTGAATCAAATAGAACTGAAGTATCTCTATGGCAAACTGGAACAATACCTGTGACCACGATATCAGATGATTCGGCCTCAGGCCTAACTGGAAAATTATAAAATCGGGACTAGGCCCCACCAATCTGAACTGCATCTCTAGGACGGCCTCTAACTGGCTGGCCTCCACCTCTAACAGCCTGACCTCCATCTCTAATGGCCTGACCTCAACCTCTAGCTGCCTGACCCCTAGCACTAGCTGGCTGAGCAGGCTGTGAAGCAACCAGTGACGGGACCATAGCACGAGAACCCTGTTGTTGTGAGTTGCCCGGTGCCCAAGGGCAAAATTTAGCAATTTGCTTCGGATCACCATACGTATAACAGGACCTCAGCGTTTGTGACTGATGACCCTGCCGACCTGAGTAACCACCCTGAAAACCTTGGATCGGAGGTGCACTAATAGGAGGTGGTGGTGCACTGTAAGCTAGCTGGTCGGAATGAGATACAAGAGGGCCGCGACTACCTGAAGCATTGTGGGACACCTGGAGCGCTGAATGAAATGGTCTGGGAGGATTACCCCTACCAAAATTACCCCTGCCTCCAGATGAGACACCACTGAACCCACCAAAATAACGAGGCCTCTTATCAGAGCCCTATCATCTCTCTTGTGCAAGAACTATCTCGATCATCCTAGCAACATTAGCAGCCGCCTAAAAGGAAATCTCACTTCCGGTCTCCTTGTCCATATGAAGCCTGATAGGGTGAGTGAGTCCATCAGTAGGAAGTAAAAGGAAAACATGACAGGCTAGATCCACAAAACGTGTCTCGTACTGAGTAACAATCATACTGCCCTGCTGGAGACGCTCAAATTGCCTGCGATAATCCTCTCTCAATGTGATAGGGAGAAAATTCTCTAGAAATAGCTGTGAGAACTACTCTCAAGTCAGTGCAGGTGACCCAGTTAGTCTGGTCAACATAAAATCGACCCCATTGGTCTCAACTATACCCATGTTCCGCAACACCTCATGGCAATGGTTAAGATAATCCTATGGGTCCTCATAAGGTGTACCACTGAAGTGAACTGGAAAGAGCTTAGTAAAGTTCTCCAACCTCAATAAAGCCTTATAAGACATGGCGGGCCTATCACCGGCTTGTGCCGCAATAACTGGCTGAACTACCTCAACTGGCGTGGCTGTTGGAGCCTGATACTGGGGAGCCATCTGCTCTGGAGCAGGAGTAGTGGGAGTCTGTACTCCTCCCACATCCTGTGAGATGGCTGGTTCTACTGGAAATTTACCATTCTGGGCCACGCCCTCCATAAGACTCACTAAATAGACTAGAGCGTCCTGAAGCACTAGAGTAGCTATGAATCCTTCCAGGACCTGAACTAGTCCAACGGGTACAGTCTGAACTGGAACCTCCTCCTAATGATCCACCTGAGATTCCACTACGGGTACTGCTGCTCGAGCTCTAGCTTGAGCTCTGACTCTGACTCTACCTCATCCTATAGCATGACCTCGGCTTCTACCCCTAGTCATATTTGCCACCGGGGGCTCTGGTCCTTGTCCGTTGGTAGATGTATTACGTGTTCTCCCCATCTACGAGAGAATAAGAATAGAATGGTTCAATCATCGATGATAGAATAAAATCGCACGACCAAATAAGAAAGAAGTGATATTGTTCCTAAACGTCATAGCCTCTAGAAGATAAGTACAGACATCTCTGTACCGATCCTTCAGACTCTACTAAGCTTACTAGTGACTCGTGAGACCTAAGTAACCTAGTGCTCTGATTCCAACTTCTCACGACTCAAAATTTCCATCTTCGGGACCGTGATGGAGCCTAACATTTCACTTACTAGGCAAACCAACGTTAAAATAATATTATCTATTTTTAAATAAATTAAATTAAATGAAAGTCAATTACTGAAATAAAGTGCGAAAGACCATAACTATCGAATCATCAAAATACATCCTCGAATATGGTGTCACAAGTGCACGAGCTACTAGAACAATACAAATAAAGGCCTGAATAAAATTCAAGTTATTTGAAAGATAATACACAACTAAGATAAGAAAGAAGGGGACTTCAGAACTGGGGACGTTGTGCAATTATACCTCAAGTCTATTTTGGATAGCTGAATCCGAGCAAGTCTATGGTACGGCGCTGGGACCAACTCCAAAATATGCACAAGAAGTGTAGAGTGTAGTATGAGTACAACTGACCCCATGTACTCCGTAAGTGTCGAGCCTAACCTTGACGAAGAAATGACGAGGCTATGACAAGACACGTACGTAAACAACATGTACAAGCATATATAAATACGAAGCAACAATAACACAATAATTATCAATTATAAATTTGGGAGGGAACATGCGAAGAGGGATGATATAATAATTTCAGCAGGAGAAGTGTCACGTAGCAACCAATTAATTCATCAACAATAAAATGAGTAGCTGATAATATAAAAATGGCACGGCACCACCCTTCGTACTTTTACTCTCATTCTTCCCATAAATTGATCAATAAATAATAATAATTGGCACGGCATCACCCTTCATGCTTTAACTCTCTTCTGGCATGGCATCACCCTTCGTGGTTTTACTCTCTTTCTCACCATGGCAAGGATAATATAAATATTATAAATGGCACAGCATCACCCTTCGTTCTTTTACACCCATCCTTACCATGAAAATAATAATATAAATTCGGAAGAGTATTTAAATGCGGGGATATATACTTATCAATCAATTCAATACCAGAATACCGATCTCACCTTCCAAAATATTCAACAATAATTAAACTAACAATAATCTCATGAAAATGATCAAATAAACAATAATAACTTAAGCACGAATATCTTTATTAAATAAAAAATTATTCACAATAAACAAATTCCACCCGCAGGCTTTGACTCAACCACAATGCATAAGTACTCGCCACCTCACATATATATTGTACGCGCACATTAAATCACGTAGCAAATAGACAAATAAATCATACTCCCACAAGTCAAGGTTAACCACGATACTTACCTCGCTTCTCAACCAATTTCAAGATTCCAATAAACCTTTGCCTCGCGAATTCATATCCGAAAGCTTCAAATCTAGACACAAACAATTCAGTATACTCAACACGAATCGTAGTAATTAATTCCAT
Organism: Nicotiana otophora; assembly: GCA_000715115.1. Taxonomy (NCBI): domain Eukaryota; kingdom Viridiplantae; phylum Streptophyta; class Magnoliopsida; order Solanales; family Solanaceae; genus Nicotiana; species Nicotiana otophora. Next base: position 88,238 of record AWOL01S0005078.1, read on the forward strand.
ATGAATTTACTACTGTTTTAGATTAAAATCCGAAATTCATTATAAAAATCGATAGTGGAACCCACATCTAGGATCTCGGAAAAACTCACGAAATCCGAACACCCGTTCTGATACGACTTCAACCATATAAAAATTATCGATTCCGACATCGGATTGACCTTCAAATCATAAATTTCGTTTTTTGGAAAGTTTTACAAACATTCCAATTTTCTTTCATCTAAATCCGAAATAAATGATGAATATAGACATAGATTTATGAAATATAATCACTATATGATAACGAACATTTACCTAGTTCGAAATCGTGAAATACTCCTTTGAAATCACCCCTAGGCCGAGCTCTAATGGAGGGTTTGTAAAAAATGGGGAAAATTCCATTTTTGGTCTGTTTTAATCACTGGCATCAGGCATTCTTCACGTTCGCGATGTGCGGAAACCCAAGTGGACTTTGTATTCACTAGATACCTTTCGCGTTCGCAAAGGCTTACACCCACCAGCCTAAGCATTTGTGAGCCTTGTGTCGCGTTCGCGAAGAGTATTGATCAGTTCCCCTCCCCCAGGTCCACAAAGCTACGCGTTCGCGATACACTGTTTGCGTTCGCGAAGGGCAGACCCCCTCCACTTCACGTTCGCATAGGGTAAAATCCAACCCAACCCAGTTCAATCTTCGCGTTCGCGAGAGTGCCTTCGCGAATGCAAAGAAAGAAACAAGATGACAGCTGAAGCTAATGAAAAAACAGATTTTCTAAGTCCCAAACCACCCATAGCCTATCCGAAATTCACCCGAGTCCTCGGGACTCCGAACCAAACATGCACACAAGTCCAAAAACATCATACAAACTTTCTCGCACGATCAAAACACCAAAATAGCACCTAGAACTATGAATCAGATACCAAACCAAATGAAATCTTCAAGAAAACTTTAGAACTTCTATTTTAACAATCGGACGTCCGAATCACATCAAATTAACTCTGTTTTTCACCAAATTTGACAGTCAAGTCATAAATATAGTAATGGACCTATTCCGGGTTGTGAAACCAGAATACAAACCCAGTATCAATAAAGTCACACGTTAGTCAAATCTCTTAAGTCATTAAACTTTTAAACTTCAAAATTTCGACAACAAGCGATAACTCGAGCTCGAGACCTCCGAATTCGATTTCGGGCATCTGCCTACGTCCCAAATTACGATACGGACCTACCAGAACTATCAAAATACTAATCCAGGCCCGTTTGCTCAAAATGTTGACCGAAGTCAACTCAATTAAGTTTTAAAGCTCTATTTTTATATTTTAATCAATGTTTCATATAAAAACTTTCTGAAAACGTTTTACGGACTGCGCACGCAAGTCGAGGAATAATAATAGTGATATTCAAGGTCATAGAAAACATAAATGAATGTTTAAATTAAATATGATATTTTGGGTCATCACAATTTCGCCTTGGTTACAGTTGATACGCATTATATTCAATGCGCGAATGAATACAATTTCTTTGTATACACCCTTGTATTTCGCCTTCGTTATAGTTGATACAAGATGTATTCGTTGCGCGAATAAATACAGGTGTGCGTATAAATACAATTGATACTGGTTGTATTCGTTGCGCGAACAACTATAGTTGACACGGGTTGTATTCGTTGCACGTTTGAATATAAATGATACAACTTGATAACAATTGAACAACATTTACAAATGGTAATTAGGTAAACTATAGTTAGTAGACTCTAAACTATAGTTCTTTATGAAGAAATTAAAAATAGCCATATTTACAAGTTGCAATTGAAAAATAGCTACAGTTTCAAAAGTAATCAGAATTTAGCCACTTTTCATGTAAAGATAAAATTAAACAAAAATACTGTTCAAAATCCGGAAAATATTCTAGCATAATATGCTGGAGTTCGAATTTTTTACATGTGAACTTCTAGCATAACATGCTGGAATTTCATAATGTGCTGGAGTTCCAACATAATATGCCGGAAGTTCATCCACAAGTGCTCCAATCTCTAGTATATTATGCTGGAACTTTCTGTGTGCTGGAGTTCCAGCATAATATGCAGTTGCTTCAATCTCCAGATATGCTGGAACTTTCCGTGTGCTGGAGTTCCAGCATAATATGCAGTTGCTTCAATCTCCAGATATGCTGGAACTTTCCGTGTGCTGGAGTTCCAGCATAATATGCTGGAAGTTCATACACATGTGCTCCAATCTTCAGTATATTATGCTGGAACTTTCCGTGTTGTAGCAAAATATTAGCTATTTTTTAATGACTTTACAAGCGTCGGTTATTTTTCAATTACCAGCCCGAAAACTGGCTAGCCCGTGTTATTTTAACTGAAAACTCCTCTTTGTATATTTATCCACAATGGAAAATTGAGCCCATTATGGCTGAGTTTTTCAAGCCCAAGTCCAAAACTATCAGAGTACGTAGCAGTTCGTTGGATGGAAAAATGCAACAATTTGCGTATATGCTCATTTTGACCCATAATAATTTGTAATGTCACTTTTAAATAGGTCGGACAGTCTACTAGACCCCTAAACTTGTTCCAATTTGACATCTCAGTCTCTGTACTTAAACTTATTTTTATCCGGACGCTTCTACTTAATTAAAATCTATGTTATAAACCCCTTTGACCGTTGACCGAATATATGTGTCAATATTATGGCTGAGTTGGACAACAAGCGTGTAATTTACATATATAACGAGCGTGAACATAAAAATTTGGCGTAAGAAACGATTGAACTAGGAAGAAAAAAAATAATAATAATAATAATAATAATAATGAAAAAAAACAGTAAAATTTAAAGGAAAAAAACTATGTCTTCCCTATCTACTAATACCCCACCCCCATTACTTTCTTTCTCTCGCCCCTCCCCCCTCCCTTTTTTTCCTCCCAATTTGTTCCCAAACACCATTCTTTACCTTCAACCTGTTCTCACCCAATAGACAAAAATCATTATAATTTTCAGATAATACTTTTTTAGGGAGCAAAGGATAGGTTGTTCAATTTTAATGGAGAAGTGAATCTATTTTTTTTAAGAAATATTTTTTTGTTCGGTTCTAGGAATGAAGTGTGTTGTTTGTCAATAGTAGGAAACCAATGGAGAATGAAGAGTGATCTCCCGATGTTAATGGATAAGTGAAATTCTGAAGATGGTTGGGAAGTGAATTTGTTTTTAATTGTATCAGTGATGGAACAAAGATAAAGGAGTGCGGAAGAGTTTTATTGTGGCTAGCTTGCAAAAGTTTATGGTGTTCTTCGGCGGCCGAAGGAATTCAACTGTGGTGGAGTTGTTGGCAGTAAGAGAAGCGACGGTGGAGTGGGAAAAAAATGAAAATAAAGTCAAAAAAGAAAAGCAAAAAATCAAAAGGGTTAATTTTTATTTTTTGTAAAATAAAAAATGATGTTGAATATTTTATCCAATGTAGACTCTGATATTGCGCGATTATGAGACACACATTGTCACAGGGTTTAAATATATATAGATTTTAATCAAGTAGAAGAATTTGAATGAAACAAAAGTGAAATAGAAGGATCGAGATATCAAATCGAAATAAATACAAGAGTTTACTAGATTATTGTGACTTTTTAATACTTACACTTCTGTTATCTACTCGAGGAAAAAACCACCGTTAACATTTAACGAAAGCTCGAAGTCAGGTGGGTTCATTTATTTGTATATGTAAAACGCTCCAGTTTTTAGCTTAATTTCTGTGTATGGATAAATTAAAAATATTTATACAATAAGGACATTTAAAACATAATTGCAGATAACTCTATTTAAATCCATCTCTACCTTGTATTACGTTACAAGGAGGCTCAGAGTTGTATGTCTCGACAGAAAAATAATGATGAAGATGCGGAGGAGGAATTCTACACTTTGGTTACAATTGCTGAGATCCCATTAGATGGACAGTGGTGGAGCCAGAATTTTCTCTAATGAGTGTCAAAATATAAATAATTAAACATATGATAATATTAAGGGAAATCAACACATAGTATATATATACATAGAAATAAAATATTTAACCTTCTCCTTTTGCCAATGAATGGCTCTATCACTGCAGATGGATAGGGGCTTTTCATAAAGATCTGTGAGGATAATATTGAATACTAAGTTATATAAGCAAAGAAGAACGATACAAGTACCTGATATTTTCTTAGTCCTAATACATTATACTCTTTTCTGAATTAATTCGTTCTAGAAAGAATGCTACTTTTATCTATTTAGAAGCAATTGAATTTTAAATTTCTCATTTTATCTTTAATGTGATGATTTATATTAGGGGTGTCAAATGGGCGTGTTAGGCGGGTCATTTGACCCTCCCAAAGGTTACTTGGGCTAAGATGAGTTGGATCAAGATAACCTAAATTCGGGTCACAGCCCAACCCTCCCAACTCTTTTCAAGCTTTACTTAATAGAGAAACTACCTTTTATAACCCCTCAAAATTTTAATAGCTCATATTTTCGTGCATGGACCCGAAATGTCCCTCCGGCCTAAACATATTACATTTAATAGCCCATAAATAATCCATAATACACTAACCCACTCATGCCTTTTAACACGTTTTTTCCTATTGCACTCGGTTCTCTCGAAACACTGGTTTCTTCTCAAACACAGCTTCTCTATTTTTACTCTTGCTCTCAATGTAAGTCAAACTTTCAGTATGTTTTCGAATTTTTGTTCGTAGTCGAGTCTATAATGGAGGAAAAAAAAGTCTTTGAAGAAATATATAAAGTTGAGGGCATCTCCAAATTATATGAAATTAGCTGATAAATTAGTGAAATATAACCCTAGTTTCAGTAGGAATGATGATGACGATTTTGAAGATTTACCAGCACTTGGGTGCAATTTGTTGAAGGAATGCAAAGCACCCCTGTTGATAGAAGGACTCGTTCACATAGCAGAACTCCCAGTGATAGAATAACGAGGTCACAAACTGCTCAGTGTGTAGTCGTAGAAAAAGGCACAAGTTCAAAAAGAAAGATTAAAATGGTGGGAAAGGATATTGTAAAGGATAAGGATAAAGGTTCTAAAAGGAAGGCTAAAAGGGATGGGGATGATGTTCCATCAAAAAAGAGAAAAGTTCACATTGATAAAAAATGTTCTAACTCATATGATTTTAAGGTATTTTCTAATAATATAACTCTGACTTGTGTGCGCTTAGTTTATTTTAGTATGTAGAAAATTTATTTAATATAGCAATTATGTTCTAGATTTGTATATAAAATGTATCATTCTTTTTTCATATTGTATATAACTTGTATCAAGTCATAAGTAATGCGCAATTTGTATATAAAGTGTATCATCTATCCACATAGTGTATAAGTAATGTTTAAAGTGCATATTTGTGATTGTTATGAAACTTATATATATTTATATTTTTGTATTGTCTGCAGCTTTGGTATTACTATATTCCTTTGGGTGATCATTATAGTACTCGTATCAGTGTACATACAAATTGCAGTATAGTAAAACATTTGAAAGATACTTTGGATGATCATCAGATATAGATGTTTATAAGAACATGTTTTGGTTATTTTGTGGACTTGCCCGAATATTTTATACAGGACCAACTTATTCATTCATTATTGCTTAGGGAATTGGTGTCACCTAAAAATGATAAATTATGGATTAAAGTGAATAGCACCAAGTTGCGCTTTGAACTTGTGGAGTTTTATATTATCACACGTTTAAAGTGTAATGGTGATTCCAATAAGGATTATGAATCTGTCAAATTGAGTTGGTTGATGGAATTGTACTTTCCAATCATGTCGAAAGTGTCTAAGAAATTGTTAACTGGCTGTTTCTTAAAAAAGGATGTGGAAATCTAATGAGAAAGCATTAAAGATTGCAATATTGTATTTCATTCATAGTTTTTTATTTTCTATTATGAATGATGATTTCAGAACAAAGAATAATTGGTTGAATCTAGTTATGTTGAGACTTTCCCTTAGGGAAAAGTGGTTTTCAATGCTACGTTGGAGTCAATGAAAAATAAGGTTCATAGTAGGAGAGAGATGTATCGATATGTTGGTTTGCCTTTGGCATTTCAGTGTTGGTTTTATGAATGTTGCCCCTATACTCGCAAAAACCTCGTTAACCGGATTGGAGATCTTGTGTCACGCATACTAAACTGGACTGTAAAGAAGCAGATGACCTTCAAGAGGTTGAGAAAAGAATTTTTTCTTTTTAAGTCAGGAGAATGTAAAGTATATTTTTATTTAGTTTACAACATTTTGTAGCAATACATATGAATTTACTTCTGATACATATTTTATACCTTTAATATACATAATATCAATTAACTGTATGGTGTGTAATTTCTACAAGTAATATATCAGTTGTCTTTTGTTATTTTAAAATTTCATGATTGCTAAGTTTTTTTTATTTGTAGTTAGTGTTTGGTAACATTGCCCCAATAAATATTGAACAAATAAGGTTTGAATTGTATGATTTTGTCCCAGTGTATAAAGATAAAAATGAGATGTATATCGAATCTGGAGTCGTGGCTAATGTTAATCCAAGTGATGATGTTGATGATTTCAACACTCGACCTATTAACTTGAGTTCAAGCGAGAATGAACTGAAACTTCTGAGATTCTATTTTGGCTTTGAGCAATTCTGACAACTTAATTGATATTCGGGTTCACTTTTTCTTTTATAGGTAAACGATAAGGTTTCGTCTTCGGAGCAGTTAATGATTTTCTCATTTGAAAAGGTTTTTAAAGCATTGGGTAAACGTTGTACTTCAAAGGTATTCTTATGACTATGCTTATTTGTTATTTTTACATGTTATTATAATTTTTACAAGTTTTTGTATATTTTTTCTTAACAGGGTAATGGAAAAGATGACGACCATCATGACAGTCATGGCCATCATGATACTGGTGATATTCATAGTGATTATTTTGGCGATAAGAAAGTTGCAGAGAATAAGTTTGGTAGTGGAAAAGCTGTAAAGAAAATGTTGGAAATGAGGTAAGTCTAGAGAAAATTATTGATGTTATGGAGGGTGTGGTGAAGGATTCTATAGAAGCTGGTAAAAGTAGTGAAGGAGTTGGTGATAACGAAGCCTGGATTGAGGATGCCGAGCCTGAAATCACTACAATCACCCAGACGTTTTGTGACAAAAATGATATAGATGGTTATAGTGTAGTTAATATTGCAGAATTTAAGAAAACTACTGCTAATATAGGGGGGTTTGGTCGAGGATTCTGTACAAGTTGTTGGTAAAAATAGTTGTGAGGAAGTTGGTGAGGACAATAGCTGGACTAGTGATGTTGAGGCTCAAATAACTGCAATCACCCAAAAGTATTTCGATCAAAATATTGTACATGGTAATTGTTTAGGAGTGGAGAAAAATATTGCTACTATGCAGGAAGATCGTATAGTTGTTTTTGATCATGACACACCTGAAATGATCCCTAGAGAAAGGAAACCAGCAGGGGTCATGAAGTCATAATTCAGGAACACATTTGACTCTGGTGGTACCATCCAAGTTGCTCAAAATAAGCCAACTAAGTAAAAGAAGCACATCTTGACAAATAAGCCAAATAACTCCATCTTTACTATAAAGTATCCTCTTCAGAAAAATGTTGACAATCCTGTTAATTTCAGAATATTGTGTAAATGGAAAACTTTCATCAATAGAGGCTTAAGGACTAATGCACCGTAAGTTTTATGTTTCAGTTTTTTCTTTTTCTTTTTTTCCTTATTTATTTTTCGTGTTTCGTGTTATGAACCATATCTTTTTATCGTGATTCATCAGGGACAGTGTTTATACAGAGATTAATAATAAGCTAAATAAAATCTTTGAATTTGGAGTTGATGATATTGGAGACAAAACCGGTTCATCACATTTGCATATCCCGACCTACCCTTGTGTGATTCAGTAAGTCAACACTATAATGGTTCTTCATATTTTCAGCATATTGATGTTAATTTGTTAGCATAAATGTCTTTTCTTTTCTTTTATCCATATTTTAATTAGATATAGATTCTATCTGTAATAAAATGAGAAATAAAACTCGGTAACCCTTGGATAGTAGGTAGAAGAAAGGACTAGAACAATAATGGCAATAGAAAATATAGTATCAACTTGGAAGAAAATCTTTTATGTATATTTGCAGAATATTCTGTAAAATGTATAATCGATTTATACATAAAATATATATTTTAGTCTTCTCATAATGTAATTTTCTGACTATGTGTATTTATTCTTCATATATCAGCATATTGATGTTATTTTTTACTATTTGAGAAAGAAAGGGAAGTACGGTGTTGATGTTTCAGTAAGATTCACAACTACCGACTGTTGGTTTAACTACTTGATTTCGAATTTGTTCAAGGAGTTTTTGGAGAAAAACAGAGACATGAATTTGATTACTGAAACAGATCCAATTTTTAAGTATATACTTGGGTATTTTTTAAGATATAATGTTACTTGGTGTACTATTGATGAAGTCATTTTCCCTATAAATCTGTCTGATAAGTAGCAATGGATATTGGAGAGACTCTCGTTCAAAGATATGCGCATTTATGTATACGATTCCATGAGTGGCGCGCGACAGAATACTGCAGTTCGGAGATCAATTGAGTCATACTCAGTGTTGCTCCCATATTTCCTTCATCGTATAGGTTTTTGGGACACAAAGGAGTATCCTATGGGAATTCCCGCCATTGATCCTTTTGAGATTTATGTCGTTGATGGGTTGCTAACGAAAGATAACACGTAAATTATTATTGAATATTTCTAATTCTTATTCATTTTTGTACATGAATTCCTATTTGGATATTATACTAACTTATTCAACGTTTATGTGCGACCTTGTATGTAGTGAATATGGTGTTTATGTTGTTGCATTTGGTGAGTACATCATTCAAGGCAACCGTATTCCTAAAGCTATTGATATTGATGGGATACGGAACCGATATGGTATATTGCTATGGGATTATGGAGTGAAGAAACAAAGAGCACATGCAGTTAGTGATGACGAGTCTACTGGTAGATTGAAGGATCTAACAAAAAAGGATAACAAGAAAAAGGGCAAGTCGCATGCCGTTGGTGATGACAAGACTTTGAAGGATAACAAGAAAAAGGGCAAGACGCATGTCGTTGGTGATGATGAGACTTTGAACGATATCAATAAAAAGGGCAAGATGAAGTAGTTTGGGATAGTTTAGATGAAAATTCACATGTAGTTTTAAGATGAAGTAGTTGGTTTCTGATATTGTCTTATGATTTGATACAATTGCATACTTATATCACGTTTTATACTTTTTGTTTGGGATGTTTTTGAGCAATATGTTTGAAATGCTAATGATGAATATTACTTTTAATTGTAACTTATTTGTTTTCAGTTAATAGTGAAATTTTGAAAGTTTTGACTTTTCTACAATTTTAGTTTTCTAATTTATACAGTTTTAATCTGTTTCGATAGGTTTTACTAATTTAGCTGGTATTGCTAAGTTGTTATAGGAAGTTTTGCGGGAAGCTAAATTGAATATAAATTATATAGAGACAATCTATTTTGTATAATGTTTATATAGTAACAGTCTTTTTTGTATATATTTTATATAGTGACATCTATTTTGTATAATTTTTGTAGAATAACAGTCTTTTTTGTATATATTTTGTATAGTGATATCTATTTTGTATAGTAACAGTCTATTGTATGTAAATTGTATATACAATAGTGACGGTCTATTTTTTATTTTTTTTTGAATAAATATACAAATTATATTTTGTATACTTTTTGTATAGTGACTGCCTTTTTTGTATATATTTTGTATAGTGACATCTATTTTGTATATATTTTATATAGCGGCAATTTATTTTATATATATTTTGTAAGTGACAGTCTATTGTATATAAATTCTATAGTGACAATCTAATTGGTATATTTTTTGTATAATGACAATCGTTTTTGTATATATTTTGTATATTGACATCTATTTTGTATATTGTTTTGTATAGTGACATCCATAATAGTATTTGGAATAAAACTTCAGAGAATCTGATTGCAAATCTCATTATTTTTCTAATATTCTAATGGTAGGAAAACAGTTACAAAATACTAAATCATTGTAACAACATCTACTAGCTGTCTCGAGCATTCTTGCATGTTCTTCTGTTGTGTCCTTGTTTTCCACACAGTCCACAGGTAACTGTTTCTGTATACAGATATTCATAAAGTCCCTTGCGTCGTGACTTCGTAGGTTTTCCTAATTTGCCCTTCACTATCGGTGGTAGGACTACATTATCTAACATCTCTGTTGGAAGGTCCCGCGTAGTTTCATCTGGAAGTGGATTAACTGGCACTTATTCTTGAAGTATTCCTTGGTGTAATAGGTAGAACAATATTTAGGTGCTTTTATGTGTGTGTAGTCCAATACTGCCATAGCATGTGGATAGGGAATCTCATGCACTTGAAATCGTTTGCACGAGCATTCCCTTTTTTGCATGCAGACTATGTTTCGCCTTTGTTCAGCATCCATTACTACATATATATAATCGGTTGAAGACCTCACATAAATTTAAATAGATATCATTAGTAAAATAGGGATATGAAAAGTATTAATACATTTTTGTCAAAGTATGTTATTCAGGCGTATGAAGTAAGACATGATAAAAGAATATTTGACGTCATCTTCTCCGACAAACTGCTATTTTCCTTCAGTACTTCGTTATAGTTTTTTTCTGGGATAGTAAATGTACTCATTGCAGTCATTCTATTTGTATTATTCCATTCCATAACCAAATTAATCATGTAATCTAGCAAACTCATGATTGGTAGCTCTCTTGCCTTTCTGTTTCTTGCATTGAGTGACTCGGCAATATTTGAAGTCATCACCATGGATCTATTAATAGTGGAATGCGCTATAGACCACTTTTCATAACTAACTTGGAACAGGTAACCCCTTAACCTCTTATCAATGTTGTTCATATCTTGCATGGGGCGATTAGAATCTTCAATTTTGTATGCTCTGGCCATTGCAAAATATACTTTCCTCAGCCGGTCATAGTTCTTCTTGAACTGATTCTTTATGTTATTCCAAAGATGGAAGATGCATACACAGTGAGATACCTCTGGATACATAATCGAAGCAACCCTCAATATGCTTGCATGACGATCGGATACGATGCACATCCTTTCCCTTTACTTAAAAGCCTGTTTAAACATTTCAAAAAATCATTCACAGGAAGCATCATTTTCAGAATCGACAACATCATATGCTAGTGGAAAAAGTTTACCTGGTTAAGCAAATAAGAAAGCATCCACATGTTATTTTTGTTATACACGGATAATAATTATATATACCATATATAATTATTATTTTGTGCTCTAGCTGTTAACATTGTCCCTATGTGTGATGGTTTAAGGAATATCCCATCAACCACTACAATAGAGTAGCAGTATTTCCATCCTATGATTGATGCATTTAGTGCGACAAAAACATACATGAAGCGCCCGTCCACTGATTTATGTAATATTATGGCAGAACCAGGATTTGTCATATTTATCATATACAAATGACCCGGCAGTTTACTATAAGATTTGCGTGGTATCCCTTTTAGCAGTTCAAGTGCCTTTGATTTTGTTCTATAAGCTTTTACATAAATCATATTAATCACATATTGTTGCTTCTTGTCGCTCATGATGTCTGTCGGAGTGTATATTGTTTTTGAATTGGCATATTTGTTGCAAATCATTTTTACAATGGCTGACGAAGTAGCATGACGTTGTGAAAGCAGTCTACTCGTCTCTGGGCAAGTGTGAACATCATTGAACTGTCTAACCTGGAAGATATTTGATTTGTGTAGACTTGAAGATCTAAGACTCCATTTGCAACTTTCATCCACGCGTGTAAGACAATACCTATTTAAAATATAGTGTTATGATAATGCACTTCTTCATATTTTTACACTTCTGTCTCAAATAAACAACCAGTATACATATGCAATCTCATTATACAATAATTAAATATTTTGTATACAAGCAACATACACAGAATTACAGAGAAGTGCAATCTCACACGTAGAAATCGTACCTTGTTGTAGATGATCTATCCACTATAAATTGACATTTTTCTAGTATTGTGTAGTGCTTTATTACACTAATGAGTGTATATTTGTCCCAATACAACTAACCTTCTGCAATTTCTTCATGTTGTGGATTGTCTATTATAAAATTTCCCTTTATTATCTCAAATTTGTCTTCTTTATCATAATTATCCACCATCTCAACAATATTAGTTCCGTGTACTTCTTATATGTTCTGACATTGTAAACCAACTGAAGTTGTTGCGAGTAAGTTACCACCAAAGTATGAACTTGAATATGAGCATTCAGCACTTGAATACATAATTATCAACATTATACATAATGGATATTCAGTGATACCCAGGTTTTTCTTTTTCATCTCCATATACAAGTGCACACTCATATCATTGTATATTGGAATTGCTATATAGCCATCCTTCACTATATATTTTATCTCCATCGCACTTGTAATTGAATTGTAACGACCCGAACAGACGTTTTAAGAGTTATAGCCCTATTTTTCCCATTAACTACTCATTTTGCACTCTATAGCTGCTATGCGACTTGTCGGGGTAGTAGGTTCGGGTCCGATGAGATTTTGGAAGTAAATGAGACACATAGTCTCATGGTTGAATACTTAAGTTGAATTGGTTGATCGAATGTTGATCTATGAGTAAACAATTCTGGAGTAGAGTTTTGATGGTTCTGCTAGCTCTGTTGGATGTTTTTGGACCTAGGAGCGTGTCTGGATTATGAATTAGAGGTACGTAGTGGAATTAGCTTGAAATGGCGAAAGTTAGATTTTTGGAAAGTTTGACCGGGAGTGAAATTTTTTATATCGGGTTCGGATTCCGATTTCAGAAGTTAGAGTAGGTATGTAATGTAAAATGTGACTTGTGTGCAACATTTGGAGTCAATCGGACGTGTTTTGAAAGGTTTCAGCATCGTTTGTAGAAGTTGAATTTTATTAGTTTCAATAGGCTTAAATTAAGGTGTGATTCGTGTTTTTGAAGTTGTTTGATATGATGTGAGAGTTTGACTAAGTTCGTATGAGGTTTTAGGACTTGTTGGTAAGTTTGGTCGGGGTCCTGGGGGCCTCGGGTTGATTCCGGATGGTTAATGGATCAAAAGTTAAAGTTGAGAGATTGCAGAAGTTGAACCTCTGTTGGTGTAACCGCACCTGCAGAGCATTGACCGTAGGTGCGAGCTCGCAGGTGCGGGCTGGCCTGCGTAGGTGCGTGTTTGGAGGGGAGTTTGCAGGTGGTCGCAGGTGCGAGGAGTTTTCCGCACCTGTATGGCCGCAGGTGCGGTGAGAGGTGCGCAGAAGCAGAAGGCGTGCATGTGCGATAGAGAATTCCGCACATGTGTGACCGCCGATGCGGAAGGGAGGCTGTTGAAGCGGAAGTGGACAGATGAGTTTGGTTCTCATAAGTGTCTTGGATGCTTGCAGAAGCGAGTCCGCAAAAGTGGCATGAGGGACCGCAGGAGAGGAAAATGCAGCAGATGCGTGTGTGATGTCGCTTCTATGATGCCGCATATGCAATTAAGTGTCCGCAGAAGCGGAAAGCCTGGGCAGATTATTAAAATAAGGGTTCACGATTTTGGCTTCATTTCAAACATTTCAAGCACGGGTTTGGGTTATGCTTGAGAAGGTTTTCGATGGGATTCTTGAGGTAAGTCCCTTGTGCTCATTTTTTATCAATAACCTTGCTTCCCCATGGATTTTCCCACCTAATTTATGTCTATTTAAGGTGTAAATTGAGAGTTTGAGGTTAGGAATTTAGAGAGCTTGATTTGGGGATTTGGGTGACGATTTGGTGCCAGATTTTGACAAATTTAGTATGGTTGGACTCATGATTGAATGGGCTTCTGCGTTTTGTGACCTTTATCGAATTTCGAGACGGGGGCCCGGGGGGCGACCTTTGAGTCAATTTTTTACTTTTGATTAATAACTTAGTATTTTTCTTCTAGAATTGATTCCTTTAGCCAGTATTAATTATATCGAATTGTTTATGGCTAGATTCGAGTCATTCGGAGGCCGTTTCACGAGGCAAGGGTGTGTTGGAGTAGACATTTTCTCGAATTGAGGTAAGTAACACTTCTAAACTTGGCTCTGTTTGTTCGAAACACCGAGTTATGTGTCATACGATTGGTGTTGAGGTGACGCACATGCCAAGTGACAGGTGTATGGTCATGCACCGTATGGACTGTGACCTGGTCGTTTCCATGAAACTCTACAGTGAATTTATCTTGTTGATATCCGTATTTTCATCATGTGATAAAGTAATTGAGTTGTCAATCATGCTAGAAATAATGTTTAGACTATTGCTAGTACTGTTGAGACCCATAGTGGTCGTTTCCTTGCTGTTGACTTATTGATTACATAGATATTTTGTACTCAGTCATATTTATTCATTGCATATCATTTTTCAGTCTCTGTTGCTATTACCATTATGTCATATTATCATTTTGGGCTAGTTTCACGACAATGTGATCCCGAGAGAGAGAGACTTGAGAAATTGATGACTGAGTGGGGTCGAGGGCCTGATTGAGAGTGACAGTTGATTATTTTGAGGGATGGATCTTCCCTCGACTTGGATTTTGTCCAAATCATTTATATTCGGGGATGGATCTTCCCCTAGGTTGGATTGGTCTTATACAGTACTAGGTGACTGACTGTCAGTTGATATATATATACAGTACAGAGCGATTAAGTATTCTGAGAGTGTGAGCACACGAGAATTTCAGTGTGGTGCACTACATACAATATGTGCATTGGCAAGTAGATATAGAGAGGTCATATTCCTCATATCATTCAGAATTTGATCTATTTTGCTTGAATTGAGTTTAACTGTTGAACTTGGAAGCATGCCTACCTTCTTGCACTGTTATTTCTATGTTGAACTGTACATACTGAGTTCGTCACTACCTTTCAATCCAAAGGTTAGATTTGTTACTTATTGAGTTGGTTGTACTCATGCTACACCCTGCACCTTATGTGCAGATCCAGGTGCTTCCGGTCACGGCGGTTGTTGAGTTGTGGAGTTCGGATTCTCGGAGACTATCGAGGTAGCTGTTTGGGATTTCGTAGATCTTGTCTCTCCTTCCCTATCTTTCCACCTATTGTATCTAGTTTCAGACTATCATATACAGTATTTTCCAGACTTGTGATGTATAGATGCTCATGTACTCTATGACACCCCGATGGTTGGGAACTTACGCATTGTGTTTTGGGTTTCTATCCCGTTTATGAGAACTTTTATTGTTTAAACTACTTTAATTCATTTTCTGTTATAAGTGTGGGAAATATTTTTAAATGTAAGCTTGCCTAGTACCACGATAGGCGCCATCACGACAGGTTAGTATTTTGGGTCGTGACAAGTTGGTATCAAAGCCTTGGTTACATAGGTCTTACGAGTCATGAGCAGGTTCAGTAGAGTCTTGCGGATCAGTACAGAGACGTCTGTACTTATCTTCGAGAGGCAACCGAACCCTTAGGAAACTTAACATTCTTGTATTCTTGTCGTGCGAATTTGTTGATTTCGGTCACTAAATTTCTATTATTTTATTCTATCACAGATGGTGAGGACACGTGCTATCGAGTAGGACGGAAAGCCACCAGCTAGGGCCACGAGAGACTGAGGTCGCGGTAGGGGCCACAACAGGGGTAGAGGTGCAGCTTGTACAACAGCTATAGTAGCACCTGCATATCTACCAATTGCTCCAGCTTAGGAGTAGGTTCTAGTTGGGGTTGAGCTAGTGGGGCCAGCTCACGCACCAGCTGGGCCCATTGTGATTCCAGACCTTCAGGAGGTGTTGGCCCAGATATTGACTGTTTGCACTAGACTTGCTCAGGTGGTTTCGGCTCAGGCCGCACCAGCCACTTCTCAGGTCGGGGGAGGTACTCGTACCCCTCTCCCCTGCATGTACTCTAGATCAAGTAATGTAGGGACTTCAGAGACTAGGGGTACTACCATCCCAGCCGGTTACAGCTGCCCAGGCCTAGGTAGTCCCCGTATGACTGATGATGAGCAGAGTAGACTTGAGAGATTTGGGAGGCTTTAGCCTACATCATTTTGAGTCAGAGGATGCTCAGGGTTTCTTGGATAAGTGCCAGCGGATTCTTCACATGGTATGTATTCTGGAGACCAGTGGGGTCTCGTTCATTACTTTTCAGTTCACTAGCTTCCTTCAGATGGTGGGAGGCTTACGAGAGGTAAAGGTCGGTCGTTGCAGCACCACTTACATGGCAAGAGTTCTCTATTCTCTTCTTGGAGAAGTTCGTGTCGTAGTCTCATAGGGAGGAGCTGCGCAGACAGTTTTAGCAATTACGTCAGGAGAGCATGTCTGTGACGCAGTACGAGATGAGGTTTTCTTAGTTGGCTCGTCACGCAGTTTGGTTGGTTCGTACTGATAGGGAAAGGATTAGGAGGTTCAATGATGGCCTCACATATCAGCTGCAGTTGCTTATGACTAAGGAGAAGGTATCTGGTGCTACCTTCGACGAGGTGGTCGATGTTGCTTGGTAGATCGAGATGACCCGCAGTCAGGACCGCGGTGAGAGGGAGGCCAAGAGGCCTCGTAGCTCAGGTGGTTTTAGTGATGCTCCTTCTGGGGGTCAGTTCTACCACTGTAGGGGTCGTCCTTATAGGAACGTTTAGACGGCTCGTCCATCTCACCATGGTGCATCATCCAGCCATGGTTTATACAGTACTCATCAGGGTCAGTCATCTCTCAGTGCCCTTCCAGCTCAGGGTTCATCACCGGGTGCTTCTAGCGGTTATTCTTGTTCTTGGGGTCCGCCTCAGTACTTGCCGCCATATTTAGAGGGGTTGTTTTTTAGTGTAGAGATTTGGGTCATATAAAGAGATGTTATCCCCGCCTTTCGGGAGGTCCAGCTCAGTAGAGGAGTTAGACTACGACTTCAGCACCAGTTACTTCACCACCCGCCCAGCCAACTTAGGGTAGGGCTCAGTCAGTTAGGGGTTGCCTAAGAGGGGGGGGGGGCGATCAGAAGGCGGTCAGACCCGATTCTTTGCCATTCCTGCCAGACCAGATATTGTTGCTTCAGACGCAGTGATCACATGTATTGTTTCAGTATGCCACAGGGATGCCTCTGTATTATTTGACCGTGGTTCCACTTATTTGTATGTATCATCGTATTTTTCTCATTATCTGGGTATGCCTTGTGAGTCCTTAGTTTCAATTGTTTATGTATCTACATCGGTGGGCGACACCATTATTGTTGACCGCGTATATCGGTCGTGTGTAGTGACTATTAGGGGATTGGAGACTAGCGTTAATCCCTTGCTGCTTAGTATGGTTGATTTTGACGTGATCTTGGGTATGGATTGGTTGTCTCCATGTCATGTTGTTCTGGATTGTCACGCGAAGACCGTGACGCTAGCAATGTCGGGGTTGCCAAGGATCGAGTGGAGAGGTTCCCTAGACTATGTTCCCAGCAGAGTGATTTCATATTTGAAGGCCCACCGGATGGTTGGGACGATTTGTTTATCTTTTTTGTCCTTTGTGAGGGATGTTAGTACTGAAACTCCTTCTATTGATTCTGTTACGGTGATGCGATATTTTTCGGATGTGTTTCCAGCAGACCTACCAGGCATGCCACCCGACAGGGATATTGACTTTGGTATTGACTTGGTGCCGGGCACTCAGTCCATTTCTATTCCACTGTATCCTATAGCACCAGCTGAGTTGAAGGAATTGAAGGAGCAACTTAAGGAACTCCTTGATAAGGGGTTTATTAGGCCCAGTGTGTCGCCTTGGGGCGCACAAGTTATGTTTGTAAAGAAGAAGGATGGTACTATATGGATGTGCATAGATTACAGGAAATTAAACAAAGTTACAATCAAGAACAAGTATCCTTTGTCGCGCATTGATGTTCTATTTGAACAGCTTCAGGGAGTGAGGGTGTTCTCTAAGATTGAATTAAGGTCTGGGTATCACCAGTTGAAGATTCGGGACTTGAATATTCTAAATATGGCATTCAGGACCCGTTATGGTTATTATGAGTTCCTGGTGATGTCTTTTGGGCTGACTAATATCCAGCAACACTCATGCATCTGATGAACAATGTATTTCAGCCTTATCTTGACTCGTTTGTCATAGTGTTCATTGATGACATCCTGGAATACTCTCGTAGCCAGGAGGAGCATGTCCAACATTTGAGGATTATGTTGTAGCGGTTGAGGGAGGAGAAGCTTTATGCAATGTTCTCCAAATGTGAGTTTTGGATTAGTTCAGTGGCATTCTTGGGGAACATGGTGTCCAGTGAGGGGATTCAGGTGGATCCGAAGAAGATAGAGGCAGTTCAAAGTTGGCCCAGACCATCCTCAGCTACGAAGATTCGGAGCTTTCTCGGCTTGGACGGTAATATCGTCGCTTCGTGGAAGGTTTCTCGTACATTATATCGCCTTTGACAAAATTGACTCAAAAGGGTGTTATTTTCAAGTGGTCGGGTGAGTGTGAGGAGAGCTTTCAGAAGCACAAGACTGCCTTGACTACAGCTCCAGTTCTAGTTTTACCTTTAGCTTTAAGCTCTTATACAGTGTATTATGATACTTCTCGGAACGGTATTGGGTGTATCTTCATGCAGGGAGGTAGAGTGATTGCTTATGCTTCACGTCAGTTGAAGCCTCATAAGAAGAACTACCCTGTCCATGATTTGGAGTTAGCTTTCATCATTCATGCATTGAAGATTTGGAGACATTATCTCTATGGTCTGTCTTGTGAGGTGTTTATAGATCATTGATAAGTGGGGATTTTGACTACTTATTAGCGACTTTTAGCTTTTGTTTTAGTCCAAAAGCATTGATTTGTGTTCCTGAAACTAATGAAATGTGCAATATTAAAGGAATGTTAGAAGTTGGACTCCCAAGATGAAATCCGACTCAAAATGGAGTAGCCTAAACACAAGGTAATAAAAGTCACATACGCTTACAAAGTGTGGTCCGCAGAATTCCATTTGCGGGCGCAAACAACGAAGAAAAACTCAACAGACATTTTAGCAAATTGTGCACCGCACATGAATTGTGCAGCCGCAAGAGAAGGGATTAAGACCAAGATCAAAGAGATGACAAAAAGACCAAGTACAGAGCTTCATAGAATTACGGTCCGCAAACGATTTGTGCGGCCGCGGAAGACTGTCTTGCGGCCGCAATCATACTATTGCAGACTGCATAAGAGTGCCTTGCTGCCGTAGTGATAAATCTGTGGACCGCACAAATATTGTCTCGCTGCCACAGTTCAGAATTGTGCAGCCGCAGAATACCAACTCCTGCCAGATGAATAATTCTGTGGATCGCACATGGAATTGTGAGCCGCAGAACCTCCCAAAGGGCATTTTTGTTCGAAATTTCAAGCCTTGCATAAATAGACGAGTTTCACAAAATTATGTTAAGTTTTGACATCAGCAAGTTCTGTAGCCGTTTTTATTTGCCTCTTTTGGATGTTTTCTTTATTTTCGTGTAATTTACAATAGATTTTATCATTTTAAGTTTACATTGTGAGTTTAATTAATCTCTCTTCTTCTTATTATTCTTCTTCAAACCCAAGCATGAGTAGCTAGATTTTTACTAGGGTTGTGACCCAACCCCAGTGTGTTAACCTTATGAGTGATTAAATTAGTGCTTGTTTATGATTGAGTGTTTGTTATTAAGCCTAGTTCATGCTTTAATTTATAGAATTAATGGTTGAAAACATTGGTTCATGCCTATTTGACTTAGTCTCTACTTGAGAAAGAGAGACTTAGTCTAGAAAAACTTGGCTAACAAGGAATTATGTCAATCGATGGATTGATTAACCCAATTAAAGGGTCCAACCTAGAGATAGTAATAACCCAAATTGAGCTTTTATCAACTGTTTTGTATGATACCTATTTGGTCTTAAAAAAGCCAAATTAGGCAAAACCACTCTCTGACCGAGAGGTATAGAGTGGGTAATTGAGAGTTGATAGCTATAACACTCCCCGATCAATAAAACAAGCATTAAGATCTTTATCACTTTAGGCAAACACCTAAATAATGGTCATAACCCTAGGCTTTTTACTAATTTGAAAAACATCAAAAACAACTATCCTAGTCTTATTTATTTATTCTGCAAACTTTAGTGTAAACTTAGAAATAGAAACAAAACCCTTTTTGTGGAAGTTCCAATTAAGATAATTCAATTTCACGAATATATACCCTTAACTCCCATCTATCTCCTTGTGTATTCGACCTCGACTCTATGTTGGGTTACTATAATTGCAATTGATCGTTTCAATCATCGGAGTCTCCAGTATTTTTTCAAACAGAAGGATCTAAATTTGAGGCAGAGGAGATGATTGGAGCTGCTAAATAACTATGATATCACTATTCTTTATCATCCCGGGAAGGCCAACGTGGTGGTCAATGCCTTGAGTAGAAAGGCAGTGAGTATGGGTAGCCTTGCTTTCATTCCAGATGGTGAGAGACATCTTGCAGTTAATGTTCAGGCATTGGCCAACCAGTCCGTGAGATTAGATGTCTCGGAGCCCAGTTGGGTACTAGCTTGTGTGGTTTCTCAGTCTTCCTTATATGATCGCATAAGAGAGTGCCAGCATGATGATCCCCATTTTCTTGTCCTTAAGGACATGGTTCAGCACGGAGATGCCAGAGATGTTACTATTGGGGATGATGGAGTATAGAGGATGTATAGTCGGATTTGTGTGCCTAATGTAGATAGGATACGTTAGTTGATTTTTAAGGAGGCACATAGTTCGCGGTATTCCATTCATCAAGGTGCCGCGAAGATGTATCAGGCTTTGAGGCAGCATTATTGGTAGAGAAGAATGAAGAAGGATATAGTGGGTTTGTAGCTCAATGCCTTAACTATCAGCAGGTGAAGTATGAGCATCATAGACCGGGCAGATTGCTTCAGAGATTAGAGATTCCAGAGTGTAAATGGGAGCGGATCGCCATGGATTTTGTAGTTGGGTTCCCGCGGACTTCGAGGAAGTTCGATGCTATTTGGGTGATTGTGGATCGGCTGACCAAGTCCGCGCACTTCATTCCAGTTTGGACTACTTATTCATCGGAGCATTTGGCTGAGATTTACATCCGTGAGATTGTTCGCCTTCACGGTGTACCCGTTTCTATCATTTCAGATCGGAGCCCGCAGTTTACATTACAGTTTTGGAGAGCCGTTCAGCGAGAGTTAGGCACCCAGGTTGAGTTGAGCACAAAATTTCACCCTTAGATGGATGGACAATCCAAGCGCACTATTCAGATATTGGAAGACATGTTACGCACTTGTTTCATCGATTTTAGGTGTTCTTGGGATCAATTTATGCCACTCGCGGAGTATAGTTACTAGTCGAGCATTCAGATGGCTCCGTATGAGGCTTTGTATTGGATACGGTGTAGATCTCTGGCGGGTTGGTTTGAGTCGGGTGAGGCTACACTATTGGGTACTGACTTAGTTAAGGATGCTTTGGACAAGGTTAAATTGATTCAGGAGCGGCTTCGCACGGTGTAGTCTAGACAGAAGAGTTATGGTGACAGGAAGGACCGAGATGTTGCTTACATTGTTGGGGAGAATATTCTGCTCAAGGTTTCACCCATGAAGGGTGTTATGAGGTTCGGGAAGAAGGGGAAGTTGAGCCCTCGGCACATTGGGCCATTTGAGGTACTTCAGAGGATTGGGGAGGTGGCTTACACGCTTTGTTTTCCACCTAGTTTGTCGAGTGTGCATCTAGTATTTCATGTTTCTATGATCCGAAAGTATGTCGGCGATCCATCTCATGTTTTGTATTTTAGCACGGTCCAGTTGAATGGTGATTTGACATATGATGTCGAGCCGGTGGCCATTTTGTATCGGCAGGTTCAAAAGTTGAGGTCAAAGGACATAACTTTAGTGAAGGTGCAGTAGA
The DNA here is from genome assembly GCA_000715115.1 of Nicotiana otophora. NCBI lineage: Eukaryota > Viridiplantae > Streptophyta > Magnoliopsida > Solanales > Solanaceae > Nicotiana > Nicotiana otophora. Next base: position 110,195 of record AWOL01S0005078.1, read on the forward strand.
GAGGTCAGACAGTTGAGGAGGCTACTTGGGAGACCGAGCGGGAGATGCTGAGCAGATATCCACAACTATTTGAGACTCCAGGTATGTTTCTAGACCCGTTCGAGGACGAACGTTTGTTTATGAGGGGGAAGATGCAATGACCCAGCCGGTCATTTTGAGAGTTATAGCCTCGTTTTCCCTATTTGCTGCTCATTTTATACTCTATAGATGTTATGTGACTTGCCCGGGTTGTCAGTTCGGGTCATGGTTTAAAACTTAACTTAAATTGGTTGACCGGATGTTGATCTATGAGTAACCGATTTTGGAATAGAGTTTTGATGGTTTCCTTAACTCCGTTGGGTGATTTTGGACTTAAGAGCGTGTACGGATTGTGAATTGGAGGTCCGTAGTGAAATTAGGCTTGAAATGGTAAAAGTTAGATTTAGGAAAGTTTGACCGAGAGTGGACATTTTGATATCGTTTGATATCGTGGTCGGATTCCAATTCTGGGAGTTGGAGTAGGTTTGTAATGTCAAATGTGACTTGTGTGCAAAATTTGGAGTCAATCTGACATGTTTTGAAAGGTTTCAGCGTCGTTTGTAGAAGTTGAATTTCCATAGATTCAATAGGCCTAAATTGGGGTGTGATTCGTATTTTTCAAGTTGTTGGATGTGATTTGAGGGCTCGACTAAGTTCTTATGAGGTTTTAGGACTTGTTGGTATATTTGGTCGAGGTTCCGGGGGCCTCGGGTTGATTCTGGATGGTTAACATATCAAAAGTTAAAATTGAGAGATTGCTGAAGTTGAACCTCTACTGGTGTAACCGCACCTGCAGAGCTTTGATCGCATGTGCGAGCTCACAGGTGCGGGCTGGCTTGCCTAGGTGCGAGTTTGGAGGGGAATGTGCAGGTGGTCGCAAGTGCGATGAGTTTTCCCCACCCACGTAACCTCATGTGCGGTGAGAGGTGCGCAGAAGCGGAAGGCGCTCAGGTGCAATAGGGAATTCCGCACCTGCGTGATCGCCGATGCGGCAAGGGGACCACAATACCGGAAGTAGACAGATGATCTTGGTTCGTAGAAGCGGCTTGGATGCTCGCAGAAGCGAGTTCGCATAAGTAGCGCGAGGAACCGTAGGAGCAGAATGAGCCGCAAATGCATGTGTGATGTCGCTTCTGCGATGCCGCAGATACGGTTAAGTGTCCGTAGAAGCGAAAAGCCTAGGCAGATTATTAAAACAAGGGTTCGCGATTTTGGCTTCATTTCAAATATTTCAAGCACGGGTTTGGGTGATTCTTGAGAGGGTTTTCGAGGGGATTCTTGAGGTAAGTCTATTTGTGCTCAATTTTGATCAATAACCTTGCTTCCCCATGGATTTTCCAACCTAATTTATATGTATTTAAGGTGTAAATGGGAGTTTGAGGCTACTGATTTAGAGAGTTTGATTTGGGGATTTGGGTGAAGATTTGGTGTCGGATTTTGGCAAATTTGATTTGGTTGGACTCGTTGTTGAATGAGCTTCCGCATTTTGTGACTTTTATCGAATTTTGAGACGCAGGCCAGGGGTCAACTTTTGAGTCGATTTTTTACTGTTGATTAATAACTTAATATTTTTCTTCTGGAATTGATTCCTTTAGCCCGTATTGAGTATATCGAATTATTTATGGCTAGATTCGAGGCATTCAGAGGTTGTTTCGCGAGGCAATGGTGTGTTAGAGTAGAGATTTGCTCTGATTGAGGTAAGTAACACTTCTAAACTTGGCTCTGAGGGTTCGAAACCCCGAGTTATGTGTTATATGATTTGTGTTGAGGTGACACACATGCCAAGTAACAGGTGTGTGGGCATGCACCATACGGAATGTAACCTGGTCATTTCCATGAAATTGTACGGTGAATTTATTTTGTTGATATCCGTATTTTCATCATATGATAAAGTAATTGAGATGTCAATCATGATAGAAATCATGTTTAGACTATTATTGGTATTGTTGAGACCCATAGTAGTCGTTTCCTTGTTGTTGACTTATTGATTACATTGATATTTCGTACTCAATCATATTTATTCATTGCATATCATTTTTCAGTATCTGTTGCTATTTATCGCTATGTCATTTTATCATTTTGGGCTAGTGTCATGACACCGTGAGCCCGAGAGAGAGAGAGAGAGAGAGAGAGAGAGAGAGAGAGAGAGAGAGAGAGAGAGAGAGAGAGAGAGAGAGAGAGAGAGAGAGAGAGAGAGAGAGAGAGAGAGAGAGAGAGAGAGAGAGAGAGAGAGAGAGAGAGAGAGAGAGAGAGAGAGAGAGAGAGAGAGAGAGAGAGAGAGAGAGAGAGAGAGAGAGAGAGAGAGAGAGAGAGAGAGAGAGAGAGAGAGAGAGAGAGAGAGAGAGAGAGAGAGAGAGAGAGAGAGAGAGAGAGAGAGAGAGAGAGAGAGAGAGAGAGAGAGAGAGAGAGAGAGAGAGAGAGAGAGAGAGAGAGAGAGAGAGAGAGAGAGAGAGAGAGAGAGAGAGAGAGAGAGAGAGAGAGAGAGAGAGAGAGAGAGAGAGTGGAGAAACTTATGACTGAGTGAGGCCGAGGGCCTGATTGAGAGTGACAGCTTTGGGTTCGAGTTACATGCTGCAACATGTTTATTGATTTATGCATGGATCTGGCTTATTATAGTGCTTGGGCTGAAAGAGCCCCTCTGGAGTCTGTACACACACCCAGTGAGCGCATTTGATTATTTTGAGGGATGAATCTTCCCTGGACATAGATCTTGTTCGAATCATTTATATTCGGGGATAGATCTTCCCCTGGTTAAATTGGACTTATACAGTACTGAGTGACTGACTGTCAATCAAGATATATATATATATATATTGGATGGATCTTCCCTGGGCTTGATTAGCCATATAGAGTACCGAGTGATTGAGTATTCCGAAAGTGTGAGTGCACAGAGCTTCTAGTGTGGTCCATTACATACAGCATGTACATTGGCATGTAGATATAGAGAGCTCGTATTTCTCATATCATTCAGAATTGATCTACCTTACTTGCAATGAGTTTAACTGTTGAACTTGAAAGCATGCCTATCTTTCTATGTTTTAATTTCTGTAACTGAACTATATCCGTGAAGCTCCTCACTATTTTCAGTCCGTTATTTAGTCTTATTACTTACTGAGTTGGTTGTACTCACGCTACACCCTGCACTTCGTGTACAGATCCAGCTATTTTCGGACATGATGGGTGTTGATCTCTTTGCACAGCTTGATCGTTTGAAGATTCCAAGGTACATTTCCGGCGTTCGCAGACCTTTTCTCTCCTTCCCTATTTTTCAGCTTTATGTATTTAGTTTTAGTCTTTCATAGACAGTATTTCTAGACTTGTGTTGCATAGATGCTCATGTACTCAGTGACACCCCGATGTTGGGAATTTCCGTAATGGGTTTTGACTTTCTATCCAGTTTTGAGGGTTTTGATAATCTAGACCTGTGTTATTCTCATTTTTCATTTAAAAGTGTTGGAAGTATTTTGAGGTGTCGGCTTGCCTAGTACCACGTNTAGAATTTAATCTATTTTACTTGAATTGAGTTTAACTGTTGAACTTGGAAGCATGCCTACCTTCCTGCACTGCTATTTCTATGTTGAATTGTACTGCTGAGTTCGTCACTACCTTTCAGTCCAAAGGTTAGATTTGTTACTTATTGATTTGGTTGTACTCATACTACACCCTGCATCTTGTGTGCAGATCCAGGTGCTTCCGGTCACGGCAGTTGCTGAGTTGTGTAGTTCGGATTCTTGGAGACTATCGAGGTAGCTGTTTGGTATTTCGCAGACCTTGTCTCTCCTTCCCTATCTTTCCACCTATTGTATTTAGTTTCAGACTATTATATGCAGTATTTTCCAGACTTGTGATGTATAGATTCTCATGTATTCTGTGACACCCCGATGGTTGGGAACTTCCGCGTTGTGTTTTGGGTTTCTATCCCGTTTATGAGAACTTTTATTGTTTAAACTACTTTAATTTATTTTCTGTTAAAAGTGTTGGAAATATTTTTTAATGTCGGCTTACCTAGTATCACGATAGGCGCCATCACGACAAGTTAGAATTTTGGACCGTGACATGAATCTCTACCCAATTGCTTGTATATCTAATCAACAAAATACTCATAGCTCCCGTTTGAATTGATTAGCACGCCATTAACAAGGAACTTAACAAATTTACTCTCCCTTACCCACTCACCACTGTGTTGAAGTAAAATTGGAATAGTAGTTCCAACATTCACAATCTCCATAGACATTAGTTGAGTTTGTTGATTTTGTATCAATTTCACAATTTAAGAATGAAATCTCAACTCTATTAAGCTGATTGTAGGTCACAATTTTGCAAAAACTTTGAATTTCAGCATGAATTATTTGGAGCTCTGCTCTAGGTTTACTCATCAGAAACCCTAGAATTGTTTTGATAATGTGAATAATTTGGCGACTTTTATACTGTTTGGGGGTTGAAGATTCCATACTGAACGCGTGAATTTAGGATACAAAATCGATTAGGAGTGATTTCCTTTTCGTTTGCGTTGAGCGTATGGTTTCAGGTTTTTCGGTTGCTAGCCTTTATTATTGTTTATAGGCTATGCCTTGTATGGAGTTATTTTGTGGCTATTAAGTGATATAAGTTTGGCCCTAGTGGCTACAAATGAACTTTGCTCTACTTAATATGTATTGTCTTTTTATGAATTGTATAATTACTAAATAAGACGTTTTTTCTTTTGTTATAATCATATACTCCTATAACATATCAAACAAAAAAAATATTATTTTAAAGATATTTTGCCAAAGTTACTCATGGATCAATTTGGGCTAAAAATTGGTCCAACTTTAAATGAGTTGAGATGGGTTGAGTCAAGATGTTCTAAGTTAAATAAATGGGCGGATCAATAACCAGCCCAACCTTGGGCGGATTGGGCGGGTCATTTGGACTTTGGGCCAAATTTAACAGCCCTAATTTATACTAACAAAAATATTAATGTCTTATTTTAGACCATAAGTTTTAATTTTTTTCTCTCGTAAAATTTTATATCAAATCTAACTATGCAATACAAGTTGTGGCGGAGGGTATATTATTTCAAAAAACAAATTAACTGCAAACGAATACATTGTGTTTAAAGTTTTCTTCATGAGCAACGATTTATGAACAACTTATTTGTTTTATAGGGCTCACAGTAGCGAAAGTCCAATCAAGTCACGAGAGGAAAATATATATAATCATGCATGGGAGACAAAAAGAGAATTCTATTATTAACGACAACTCTCCTTGTGCGCAGCTTCCTAAAGAACATATTATATATTTTATGTAGAAGACAATGTTATACATTCATGTAAGCCCAAATTAGGGGTGTACATAAATCTAATTGGTTCAAAATTTTCAATTACAAAATCAAATCAATTATCTCTAATTTTTAAATATATAAATGAAACCAAATCAACAAAAGTCGGGTTTTTTAATCGCGGTTTTCTCGGGTTTTTCAGTTTTCTCGGGTTTTCGGGTCTTTTTCCGACAAAATCTTCATAGCATAAAATTTACAATTTTTGCTCTAATATTTCTTAGGTCCTAGTAGGATAAAACTATATAAGATGTTACTCAATAAAATAATATAAAATAATGTGAGATGAGTCATGATTATACTAAATTACTCAACAAATCGCATACGATAAATATTGTTAATTAATAAACCATAATAAAAATAAACATAATCTAAAAGTATTATGTCATGTTAAAATAAGTACGACTAATAAGTACTAAGTATTAATTACATGACTAAATAATATTAAAAGTAAGTTATGCATTTTCACTATCTAAACCAATGCAAAACTAAGAAAATAAATATCCAATACTATTGTCATTCCTAGTATTGAATTGAATATTTTTTGTTAGCATTAATATTGATTTGATTTTGCTTTGGACTTTATTTGAGTTACTAGCTTTTATGGCTATAAAACATATTTGACCATTCAAAAGTTCTAAGTCCAAGCTTGAAATAATACATTACAAAAGGGTAATATTAAAGAGTTTAAAAAATATTTATAAATTACATTACAGTAATTATTTTTATGTATAAAATATTTTTAAAATTTGTATACATGTAATGTCGGGTTGGTTTGGTTTCGGTTTGACTTTGTTTTAGTTAAAACCAAACCAAATCAATTATCGCCGATTTTATTTTTCTAACTCCAAACCAAATCAAACCAAATCATAATCGGACATTTTTTCTCGGTTTGATTCGGATTATCGGTTTGGTACGGTTTGTTAGTTCCTATATATACCCCTAGAACCTATATAAGGCCACTCGTAATTGTCAATTCCAAATGAAAGAAATTGTAAACAAAGAAGGAAATTAATTGCTCAACGAAGAAGAAATAAAGAATGTGGCTCAATGAAGAAGAAATAAAGAAGATGAAATAAAAGGAAATAACTAATGTAGTTCAGCTGTATATTTATGAAAACGTTTATGAAATTGTTGAATTTAAATCTTCTTTTAAATCTGTTGTCTGTCTATTTAATTTAGTCGTGTGTCTGTCTATAGATAGGTGGTTGTCCAATTAGAGACATAGCTGATTAAATGTGGTTTGATGTGGGCATCCTCAAGGCTAAAATGTGTTAATTTTTAGAAGATCCATACATTGATCACTACTTTTTCTTGCACTAATGAATAATGATGGACGTTAATTTAACATATTTTATAATATTTATTTGCGACCTTTCACTCCAAGGAGGGTTGATCTAAACGGATTGCGCGATACTCCAGGTCGAAAAAATTTAAAAATGAATTGCTGCTTAGCCGGTCCACAATAATGAAAGTACGATTGATTTCGCGGATCGAACAAAAACAGGTTCTTGCTTTTTTCCCTCTCTGACTTGACTGCTCTACTTGCTTAACACAAGTCTTATTTAAATCCAACGGTCGAATCGATTACGAGTTTTTCCTTTTGTTTCGGGTGGTTCATAAAATTAATGTTTAATTCAAGTAAATGAATATAATTATCGTAATAAGAACAAGTTCACAGTGATATAATGTATCTGTCCCAAGTCAAATCAAAATGTACGAGCGCATTTAGGTCGTCCGTAGACTCTAGCCTAGCACAAACCATCAAGAACCCACTGTTTGTCTTTTTTTTTTCCCAGTCGTTTGTTTGGTATTTGTTTTAAAGTTCGATTAATTAATTCAAATTTATTTAGAAAAAAATTTATTTTAGGGGTAAAGCAGTCCGTATCGGCTTCCAAAAACAACTTCGTTCCCCTAAATCTCTAGTTAAGAATAGAAAAATATTTACCGGTCAACGATAACTTTTGATGGTGAAAACACTGTTTCTCTAGCTAGTTGGTGATAATCTCGTGAGTCCGTAACTAAAGTAGCAACCAATTAAACTCAACGACCAAAATAGGAAGTAAAAACAATTTGAATAATTTTAATTATAGCGCATATAATATATATATTATACACTAACGGGTCAATTAACCCGTTAACATACCGTGCGTGTATTAAATAATACCCCAATTGTTTTAGAGTCCCATCTCCCTTTAAATGCCATAGGGTTGCTACTTCATTCGTTGTAAATTCCATCACATATACGCCAAGACATAAGCCCCGCCTGTAGCGTAAATAGCTCACAGTCCTAAGTGAACATCGGCCAATTCATGATGATGTCTGTACGTTGAATAATATTAACTAAACATATGAAGTTATCTTATTCTTTCATAACAAAAGATTTGTTTATTACTTATGTTTGAGATTGTATGGATTATTAGTTATCCATTATTTAATTCATAATGATTTATAAGTTAGTTTTTTAGATTTCACGTCAAAAATTTGCAGAATCTCCTTTATACCGATAACCCCAATATATTTTATTTGTTTAACTTATTGGGATATCTTAAAATAATTATTAACTAATTTGATATGAAATATTATTTGTCTTTTATTTAATTCATAATGATTTAGACCTTAGTATTTTAGATTTTACGATAAAAATTTGGTAGTATCCTTGTACTGATAACTATTCAAATTTTTATTCGTAGTCAAAGAATACTAAAATATTTTATTTGTTTAACTTATCGGGATATATTGAAATATTTTAATTAATTAATGATAAGAAATATTATTTATTCTTTATTTAATTCATAATGGTTTATATGTAGTTTTTTAGATTTCACGACAAAAATTATGTAGAGTCTCCTTTGGACTGACAACTATCCAAATTTTTGTTAAAGAACCCTAATTGTTTTTTGGTTTAACTTATTGTGTTTTAATTGATCACTATATGATCATACTTTAGTTTAACAACCGAAATACAATAAAGGGCTACGTTATGGTGGGCAAATAATTATTATTTGGCATTAATTGTCTAAATTTAATATTATTATAAAGAATAAAATTCAAACATTTCACAAATTAAAATATATTCAGAAAATTCACTGAATTCTAGTGAAATTTCAACATAGAAAAAAAACAAATTCCAAAACGTGTCACAAATCACATAAAATTACAAATAATCCTAATGTCATATTTCTTTTTTAGTATTTGTGGAATTTTAAACAATAGAAAACTAGAAAAAAAACGTGAAATTCCAGAAATTTGGAGGAAAAAAAACAGCAAATTAGGAATTCCAGCAATATGCGTTAACGTAAACGTAATACACATAATATATATAAATTATACGAAAACGTTTTGCAAAATACCTATATTTTTGAAGTTTTTTAAAAACTTTGAATGTGAATGTAGGTCTCTTTTTCTCGCAATTCCACCTCCATGTTCTATACCACGAATATATCTTGAATATTGCGCTTCTTGAAAAAAGAATTACATGCTCTTTGTGGTATAGCTCGTGTAAGAAAAAATTGGGTATAGGTGATGTATTACATGCGCAATAGGTAAAATTACTTAATTTTTTCTTTTCTTTTTACCATCTACTCTGATCTTATCGCTTGAGTTTAATTAGTTCCTACTTTGGTTCTGGACTCATAACCTTGCTTTCTTTGGTACTACTGTTAACAACTTTTATTTCACATTATATATCAACTTGGCCTTCAAAGGCATTTTATACCCCCCCTCCCCCTTCTCTTTCTACCCGGCAAAACTGAGAACCATCCTAGTGTTTTTTTTTCAAAAGTTAAAGTGTTTGGCTAAGCTTTTTAAAGAAAAGAAGTGCTTTTGAGTAGAAGCAGAAATAGTTTTTGAGAAACATAAAAAAATAGTTTCTCCCAGAAACATTTTTGAGAAAAATATACTTAGAAACACTTTTTAAAAGTTTGGCTAAGTATTAATTGTTACTCAAAACTGTTTTTTAAATTAATTAGCCAAACACAAATTACTTCTAACTAAAAATATTTTTTTAAAAAATATTTTTGAAAAAAATACTTCACTAACCAAATTTCAAAAGCTTGGTCGAACGGACCGTAAGGAAGGAAATTAAAAGTAAGAAAACTTGTCTATGTTCAGATGAATCAGTACGTACTACGTAGCCCACCGCAATAACCCCTATTTTCTTTTTCTTGGGAAGACAGAAGTTTCGAAGTTACGGCTCAGCTGACATTGTATTAAAAGGAAATTATAGCCACTTGTTGCATGTGTTGAATTTGGTTAAAGGACTGACCCCCACTCACCATTTAATTAAGTATTTGAGGTTTATATATATTGTCAATATAAATTTTCTTTTATATCTTTAACGTATCTTGATCTATTATCTTTCCTTCTAATTTTTGTAAAGACCAGTTTCAAATGAACTGATGGTGTGAGTGATTCTTTTTTACACTCAGGATGTGTTTGGTTGGCTTTAGGGGTGGCAAACTGACGGGTTGAATCGGAAACAGACTGATAAAAAATGGGTAATATAAAAATGAATAAATTATTTGATCTGACCCATATTTAATACGGATAAAAAATAAGTTTACAGACAGATAATATGAATATTCATAATCCATGACTTCTTGAATATGATCACTTTTGAGAAAATTCCTAGTCTCCCAAACTTAAGGAACCCCCAATTTGAAACTTTACGAATGTAAAAGTTAAATACATTAGTTACCCATTGATTATCCATTTTTAATGGATAATATGCTCGGGCGGCCTAAGGGTGAGACAAATGAAGTCATTCCCTTAGGCCCGCGGCCTAAGGGTGAGACAAATGAAGTCATTCCCTTAGGCCCCCAAAATATTAAGGGCCCCAATTTACCTTCGTTATCAAATCTAATTTTTTTTCTCGTCTATGTACACTCATGCTTTTTTATATTTCTAATGATTTCACTTTCTAATTTTAACTCAGTTTCTCTGAATTGACTATTTATTTTCACCATATTTTATTGATCCATCAATTAGAAAGTAACTTTTTTTTTGTTATTGTTTTAAGAAAAATCCTCAAATGCAATGGGTACAAGGTTAGAAAGTCGACAAATTATCGTCATTGCCCCGTCTACCTTCTTCCGCTTAATTAATGCCATATTTTCATTTACGCACAGTTCCAAACCATAACGTGTACCAAAGTCCGGTGTTTGCTTTATATCTCATTATTATATGAATTTACAAAAAGAAATTAAGGACCTTTCAGTTTGTTTTGGCTTTAGGTCACAAAATCCGTTGAGCCACCCTGATAATATGGTTCTTATTCATATTTGACCTATTTTTTAAAAATTCATTATCCAGCCCATTTTTAATGGATAATATAGGTGGATAGCTGTTTTGACCATTTTGCCACTACTAGTTGGCAAAAATATTTTTCTCCAATCGCAGGAATATGACTTTTCTATTAAAAGAAGAAAATATTTTTCAAAACTCTTTTTCAATCTTCCCCACTTTCCCCTACCACCACCAATCTACCTACCCACACCCTTATCCTCACCACCATCACCTGACCCCTAGACCCCGACCTACCACCCTCTCTCGCCCTCACTCATTTCGTCTCCCATAATGTTTGCCTAAAGTATATATTTTTCAAAAAATATTTTTTGCTACCCAACTAAACACCAAAAAAAAGTAATAATCGAAAAATATTTTCCTTTATATCAAACATACCCTTATACTCTTTAATTAAAATTACTACTCCCTCTGGTTCACTTTAAATAATCTTTTGGTAGTTTTTACATTAATTAATAATGAAATTGACCCTATTAACCTTAATTTATTCATTGAAAATATAACAAATACTTCTAGACTCTTTATTTCAAGGATAACTTTGAAAAAAAAAATTTATTCCTTTTTTATATCTAAAAAGATTAGATACTGTGGATCAGAAAAAAATATTAAAAAATCAATTAAAATGGATCGAAAGAGAGTAGTATATAACTTTCCTCGTGTACTGCGTCCGTTTGCTTTTAGATCTTATGATGATTCCTACTCGGCCTTCAACAACTATAGATAGTAAGTAGGAGCATCATTTGTTTTGATATATTTATACGTTTTTTGTAACTAAACGTTAAATCTTTGGATATTTCCCAAAAGCTAATGCTTTTGAAACTAACATTCGAAGGCTTAGACAGGTCCGAAATTACTTTTGACAGCTTTAACCTCTATGTACTAATAGTACTAAAATTTTACTCTTATAAATTACTCAAATTAAATACTACATTCATCATATGAGAGAATTATTTTTGAAGCTAGACAAAATCTACGTAGAAAGAATGAAGAGTTCAATACAATGAATTTAATGTTAACAATTTTAAAAGGTAGAACTCATTAAGTATAAATCTAAAATCTGCCCAACATTGTATTTTTTTTTTATTTCCTTAATTACGTGAGAACGATAATAATGACTAGAATAGTCAAGTTTTGATTCTTCTAAAGTGATAAAAAGGATAAACTCCACCAGTAACAGCAAAGCCTTCCATATATTCTCCGAAGAAAATAATTCAAACGAAGTTTCCTTGATCTATTCAGTGCACCACGAAAATTCTAATGTAATAACTTCAATTTCTCCATTTTCTTTTCTTATTTGGAACTTACATCATTGCAGGTTTTTAACTTTTAACTATACAACAGCAAAATCGACACTTAACTCATCATCAAAATTCAGTTTCACCTTCTTTGCTTCATAAAAGAAAAAAGAAATATACACGTCGGTGTAATAAGAATTTAACTAATTAATTTATGTATACGCCAAAGAAATATAATTGTGGCATAAAGAATACACGCAAAAAGAAATTAATTTGTACTAATTTCCTATGAATGCAATCGATAAAAACTATGCGTATCAAACAATGAATAGTTACCTTAAAAACCAGAAAAATGTCCAAGCCAAAATTACTTTCGGTTCTATATATCTGCAATTGCATGCACACTTAAGGGGAATAATTAAAAAAAGTGGAAGTTTAAGTGATAGCCACATTGGGCAATTGAGAAGGAGTAAAAGCTAAAAAGACAAGCAAAGCCATAAGCAAAACTGGGACAAACAGAAGCATTAATGGCGGCGGCGGAAGTGGCGGCAGAACCAACGGCAAGACAAGAAGTGAAATCGTTAAAAACACCATTGTAAAGATAGCCCTTGAGCTCAAATTCGTCGAAAGCCTGTCATCAGTACTAAACTTCGCTTCAAATGGGACAGAACTATCATTCTTTTGATGATCAATTTTGTACATCATCAGCATCTTCTTCCATTTAACAAACATATAACAAAACTGCTCCCTTTATATAATACTGTGCGTGTCTGTGTCTGTGTTAAAAAAGAAGGAATATGAAAGGTTAGGGGGATGAATGAATGGGTATTAATGAGGAAGACGAAAGGAAAAGTATATCTGTATATGGAGGAAGATTTTTTTTCCCGGGGTAGGGGGGCGAGGTTAGGGTAGTAGGAGGGAAGAGTCAGCTTCAAACCGACACGTCACCTGACCAACCACAAACGTTATGTCAAAAGTTTTGGGTTGGATTCATCGTACACGAGGGTATCTTGGTAAATTCATTAAGACGGACATGTACTGCGGTTTGTTTGAAATTTTTCAAAAACTGAGTTCTTGTTATCAAAATAATTATAACGTTAATGTCCATTTATTACTCCGTTATAGAAAATCTTTCTGAAAAAGATTATCCGTTTGGTCTTCTATTAATTTTTATTTATAAGCAGCTGATGTAGGCAGGTTGCAAACAACTCAATGAAATGATTTGCAGCAGTTTCTTATTAAACAGGCAGGTTACAAATACCCCATGCAGACAACTTACAAGCATTTCAAGAAAAGTCTCGCAGCTGCTTCCTGAAAAGCCTCACAGCTGCTTCTTTTCTTCTATAAATAGAGGAGTTCTCAGTTCATTATGTACATTAATTTGAAGTTGAATAAAAATATTAATCTCCCTCTATACTTGTCTTCGATTTATTTACTTCACAGTTTTTATTTTATAACAGTTCTGGTCTTTTTTGTCAAAAAAATTAAAACAGCCGGGAGTACTCCCTCCGGTCCACAATAAGTAATTTTTTAGTTATTTTCACACAGATTAAGAAATTCATCTTTTAACATTAACTAGCAATAAAATTGATCATATTAACCTTTACTATCTCTTCACATAAACACTCCTAACACATACTCCAGCCCTATTTACTCCAAGGGCAGTGTAAGAAAATAATAATTAATTCATTCTTAAAATCTAAAAAAATCACTTATTTTGGACAACAAAAAAAGGTCAAAAAAATATTTATTGTGGATCAGAGGGAGTAATATTTATCTTGGAAATGAAACAGCCAATTTTTCAAAAACTAAAAATTTGACAAGGTGGGTTGCTCTGATGGTAAGCACCCTCCACTTCCAACCAAGAGGTTGTGAGTTCGAGTCACCCCAAGAGCAAGGTGGGGAGTTCTTGGAGGGAAGGATGCCGAGGGTCATTTGGAAACAGCCTCTCTACCCCAGGGTAGGGGTAAGGTCTGCGTACACACTACCCTCCCCAGACCCCACTAGTGGGATTATACTGGGTTGTTGTTGTTGTTGTTGTAAAAATTTGAGTATGCAAACTTTAACTTTTGGGAAATTAATTAGTATTCTCTCTGTTTCAATTTAGATGACATACTTTCTTTATTAATCCGTTCAAAAAAGAATGACACATTTTTATATTTAGAAATAATTTAACTTTAAACTTTTCATTATACTCATGACTTTACTCTTATTGAGAAGTTTTTATAGGTCACACAAATATCATGGACCCACAAAACTTCTGCCTCTAAACCTTTTAGCACCACATGTTTTAAAAGTCTTTTTTTTTTCTCTTAAACTTTGTAACAAGTTAAACTACATCATCTAAATTGAAAAATGAGGGAGTATTTCACTACATTCTGTCTGTGTGGCTATGGCTTTCTCGTTACTTTCTCCATCCACTTTTACTTGTTCACTATACTAAAAATATGTTTTCACTTTTATTTATTCATTTTAGCAAATCAAGAAAAAAAAATATTTATCATTAACCACTCATTCCCCAAATTATTTGTCAAGACTTTTGGAATGCTATTATTATTATTATTATATGTATTATGACAAAATATGTAATTCATTTATTATTTCTTAAAGAGTGTGCAAAGTTCATTGTGGACAAGTGATATGTTTGAAAAGCCATGTGTAAATACATAACAGTACAATTACTAGGGCAGTAGTTGCATACCTTGATAATTACATAGTATTTTAATTATAATGACCTCTTTGTTTGTCACAATGTAATTACTATGTAATTCTCACTCTCATGTTTGCTTGGACAAATGTAATTACATATTTAATAAACTCCTTTTCAGATTAACATGTTAATAAGCTCACTATGTGACAAATATTTATATGTAAATAATAAATTTCTAATATTAATTTATTATGAGGTATTCAAATAAATAATTTTGTAAAAATATATTAAATAGTTATAAATTTTTGCTGATAAAAAATATCATAAAATCGACATCTTCCAATTAAATGATATTCTTACTTAATTTAATTAATAAAAAATTTAATAACGAATTTATTTTTGTACCAACTCATATGAATATAAGAAAGCTAGATATGTGCTTAGAAAGTATTTTTCATAATAAATATTCATATTAATAATTAAAAAGTAAAGCTAGTAAAATACAAATTAGTAGGTAATTTTTAATTTGTGATAGATACATGTATATATAAGTATATTTGATATTATTTAATTTAAGATATTTAAATTATGTATTTTCTTAAATAAAAGTATTACGTAATTATAAGTTATTAAATCATAAAGAATAAGTTGTATCTTGAATATCTTACAAAAATATAAAATATCTTGATTTAAAATAATTAGTAAATTTTAAATTTAATTTTTACCAACTCATATAGATATAATATAAAATCTATGATTTGTTGCACTTTTTAAATTAACAAAAAGATAGGTATAAGTTTCGAAGGTATTTTTTCCTCACAACAATTTATACTATTGAATAGAAATAAAGCTAGTAAAATACAAATTTGTGTTTAATAACTAAGCAAATAAAAGAAAAAAAATATGAAAGTTACAAAATTATGTAAAAGCACGCCATAAACAACACGTTGGAAGATCGAAAAATGACAATAAGAGAAATAGAAAAGAAATAGTGTAAAAGAATAGTATTTAATAGATATGTAAAAATAACAACAAAAGAGATTTAGAAAAGTTGTACTCTTATTAGCTTGTATTGTATAGTGTAAATAACACTAATTCTCGCTTCTTCTTGAGTAAAGTGTAATTACCCGTTAGATTGCACCCAATTCCAAGCTGTGTAATTACATTCAATACACACAAATCTAATTCCTTTCAAATATGCTCTAAAAGTGAAACGAGGGAGTATTTGGCATTTTGCTTAAAAAATTTATTATGGTGAAATTTTTAAAAAGAATTGTAGACACACTATCAAATCTTCCTGTGAATGGATATATAACTGTTCTTTCGCAAGATTTCTTTTCCTAACAAAGGACAACCGACAACATTTCAAGTTTTTAGATTAAGAAGTTAATAACATGTCATCTAGTCAATCTCATATGGGTTGTTGTTGTTTGATTGAATAAATGGAAATTGCAAGAGAATTCTTTACTTCTAAAACACTCGATTAGTACCAAATTGTCAAACTCCAAACATAAAAAAGGTAAAAGAATTTGAGTTAAAAATAGTGTTTAAGAAATTTCTTCTGCAAATTAGGTTTTGCATATTTCAAGATTTTTGAATGAATGCTATCACCCGTATTCCACTTACTCTTTAATTACTACGTCCCTGTTTTGGAACGTTCCTTTTTTCTTCAGTCAATATTCTATAAATTTTCTTAATTCATTTCCAACGTTAATATTTGAATATGTTTGTTTTTCTTTTTCTTTTTCTTTTGGCTTTGTCTCTATTAGAGTATGCTAGAAGATGTCAATTGACAAAAATACTGATATAAATAAATATAGTAAATTCCTCCTATAACTTGACAGACAAAATGAAAAATAAATTAAATTAAAGTTTCTTTTAGTTAAACTCAAAGTTGTTGCCGATTACTTAATTAGAATGTTCCAGAATGCGATTTGAGTATTTCTTAGAGAAGTTATTATCGTTGAATTGATGTAAAATGGAAAGATTATCAGTATGATAGGCATTCTTGAATTCATGGTAAATGATCTTCTCCAAAAGTGGAAACAAATTATTTAAGACGTTATTACTATTGCTGGTCTGAAAATGAGTGCACCAAAATGGTTGAAAATGATAACACGGATTACCTTAGTCTCCCTCCCCCTTTTCTTTATGTTTAAGTTGCACATTCTAGTTCTAGTTAACAAGTCATTGCTAATTAATTCATCATTTTAAATTAAGTTTCGTTTGGATTTTAATTTGGACCATATAAAGACATACTGTATTTGTTTGGTTATCAAAACAATTTGATTACTCTCACACAAATATTTTGACATTTCTTCATCGGTAATGAGAGTTTCCTTTTTGGTGTTAGACCGTGGTCTGTAATGAAATTTAATAAAGGCGAAATAGTTTGGTTTGGTTTAAAACGGAGCTACTAATATTATACATTATGCATCGTAACAAAATACTAAATATTGCAGATTGATTGTATTGTAACCTATTGCAACCTGAACGAAAGCTAATACTATCTGATATTCCCCAGACAAAAGTAATTTTTAGTTTGTCTATCGTTACAGCTTCACAAACAAAGGAGAAACTATAAGGTAGCCAAAATTATCAAAAAGCTAAATTCTTGCTTGTTTTTTAGCTAGTAAATCCGCCAAACTTGTTCTGCTTCTTTAAGCTATGCATATCATCGAATCTTATAGCTGTTGCATCAATAACCTGCAATCATGTATAATATTAGTATAGGTAGTGTTGTAAAGGTGAAATAGTTAAACCTAATACATTTCTTCTCGAGAAATAACAAATATTCTTCCTTATAGGGTGTGTTTGGTATAAAGGAACACATTTTCCGAAAAATATTTTCTAATTTTTCCATATTTTGTTGGCTTAAATGTTTTGAAAAATATTTTTCTCATCAACTCATTTTTCTCCAATTAGAGAAAAATATTTTCCCTATCAAAAGAAGGGAAACCATTTTCCATAACTCTTTTTCATTTCAAAAAAAGATGTAGAAAAAGTATTTTCTTTCATTTCAACAAACTAAGTATTTACTTTTCATTTCATGATGTAGAAAAAATATTTTCTTCCATTTAACAAAATGAGTAATTTTCTTTCATGTTGTAGAAAAGATACTTTCTTTTTAGTTATCAAGCTCAAATTTTAACGTTGTTCTTGTGTGAAAAAGTAAAGTAGCACATTAGTTCTTTTGAGTTTGTGTGAATTTTGAAAAGAATAATTAAATTCTTGAAGAAAATAGAGTCCGGAGTGGGGACGTGGGG
>AWOL01S0005078.1:129574-170736 GCA_000715115.1 Nicotiana otophora
GGGGGGAGGATCGGGGGAAAGGAGTACAGGAAACATGGAAATTTTGGGAAAAGTGGATTGAGAACAGTAGCATAAAAAATTATGTTCCTAAAAATATTTTATACTCTCTAATCAAACACTAAAAAATATTTTTCAGTAAAAATTTTACACTCACCAACCAAACAAAGAAAAATAAGTGATAAAACCTCTCATTTTTCAAGGAAAACATTTTCCTCCTACCAAACACACCCATAATCTCTGAAAATAAGGTAAAGTATCTTAACTTGAGTAAGCAGAATTCCTTATTCCATTAATTAGCCAGAAATTACACTACACAATGTTGATGGTGACCAGCGATAACTTCAGAAAAAAAGACAGTTACGCTTAATCATGATTGAATACTAAAACCAAGAACCTCTGTATCTGGTCATCTCATCTAACTCCTTTAATTTTAAATGCTAATTACTTTTGGCTGGTGCGCCCTTAATCTTTTTGGAAAATACCCGCTCATGCTGATAAAGACCTTATAGTGAAATGATAAACGGAGTTCATGGTTCGGTTTGGGTCGGGTTTTTTCTAAAAATAAATCAAATCAAGTAAGTCGGTTTTTTAAATATTGGAACAAAACCAAACCAATTAAGTCGAGTTTTTATCGCTTCGATTTTTGTCGGTTTTTGTCAATTTTTCGGTTTTCTGCTCCCAAATCGACTGGGGGTGAAGAAATTTCGGTTATTTATCGGTTATTTCTTAAATATGAGACATACTCTACCAAACGCATATTCCGGCGATTACATTTCAACATAACGCTATCAAACCAACTGTTCTTTAAAAAATCTATCATTTACCAAGATATATTGATGATAATTGACTCAAATAGTGATGAATAATTTAAGTACTCAATTAAATTTGAAACTTTATATAAAAATATACATATATATATAGGTATAATAATAAATTTAAATACCTACTTTTATAGTCGGTTTGGTTCGTCTTTTTTCGGTTATATTTTGATTAAAACTAAAACCAAACTAAATTTGATCGATTTTTAAAATTTAAAACTAAAATCAAACCAAACCTAAAAAATATTAATTTGTTTGGTCGGTTTGATTCGGTTTTCGGTTTGGTTAGATTTTTCGGGTTTTTATAAATACCCAGGATAAACCTATGATGTCAAAATAATACTCCACATGTATCTTGAGTTCTTTCCTGAAGAGGAGATAATTTTACTTGTATTTACTTCTTCACTTGTTTAGGTCACTTTGGATCTATGTTAAATTTGTAGTTGTTTAATTTCAATTTGAAATCTCCATTTAACAGATTACTGGAATATGTTTCACGTACACAAATGAAAAAGTAAACTAAAATAGTTCTTTTCTTTGGAGCTACAATTCATATGGAGCTTTATATATTACAAGCAAGAAGTTGAATGAATAAGCATTATGAGAACATGATAAACGACATAAATTAAAAAGTAGCTTATTAATCAACCAGATTCTTCGTACTACTGCATGAATGTAGACAGTTTCTCCGGACGACGTTATGAACAAACATTATGGACATCCTCACATCGTAATATGTACAAAGGCTTTCTTTTTTCTCTCTCACATTTGTAAAATCATTTTTCAACTAATGGAAAGCTTTGAGAAGAACTGCTTAAGTAGAATGATGGACTGACGAGGATGTGTCAAGGAGAAGAACTGATGCTCGTTTGCTACACAGACTAAATTATCCCGGGATTATAATCTCAGTACTAATTTATATCACATGAGAGATGGGATAAAATAATCTCATATTTGATGGGATAAAACGGGATAAGATGGGATATCCTGAATTAATTCTAAGATTAAATTTATACCTTATTTGGTTGGAGGCATAAATTTAATCCCACAACTTATTTCATCAATTCCCTTATACCAAACGACCCCAGATTTCTACTAGCACATAAAAAGGACTCTTTACTCTAAAAAGAGTCCTCTGTACTATTATCTATTGTACAATAAGAAGCAGACATGAAGAGCTTCGTCTTGGGCAGACTATTACTTTACACATCTTCGAAGCTGGGAGCTTTTGAAGAAGAAGTGCACACTATCCCTAATTTCTTGTAGCTAGTGAGATCTATGCGACTTAATACGACACTTATAAAATGATGTCATATGCTTAATTTCTTGTAGTAGTTAATTGTTATAATAATAAGAGCATAACTTCACATGATATGCACTCTTTGTGACTTGATGATTGTGTAACCCACGGAGAGCTTGCTTTTGATAATTTTGTTGGTACGGTGTAGCGGTGGCAAAACGGTTAAAAGAAAACAGTTAACCATCTATATTATCCACTAAAAAGTAGGTTGAATAATGAACATTTTATAAACGGGTCAAATATGAATAAGAACCACATTATCCATTTAGAAAATTGATAACCAATGGATAACTACATTTGTAAAACCTCAAATCGGCAAATTTGGGAGATTAGGAATTCTCCAAAAAATGATCATATTCATGAAGCCATGGATAATATGGTTACTCATATTATCCGTCGGTTAACTCATTTTTTATCCGTATTAAATATGAGTCGAGTCGAATAATTTATCCGTTTTTCCATCACCCATTTTCGACCCGACCTGCCGTTTGCCACCCCTATTCATGTGTAAAATGTTGCAGAACGAACTGCCTAGCTAGAAATGATAAGAATCACAACATTTGGTCCAAACATCACATGCTAGGGGGCATGAAGCTGTAGTAAAAGTGATCATGAACAGAATAGTGTCAAATTATCCAGGACAAAAATGGGGCAATTTTGAGACAACGTAGGGCCTTTGGTATCCTCGATTGAGAATGTACTTTCCGTCAGCATATTTGAGACCAGACATGTGATTCATTGAAATGAGACATATTTTTAAACTACAGTATCAATTGTTACCGGTGTTTTAAAAGGCATGAGCATAATGCAAGACGTTTTACATATGCTTCAGCGAGAAGTAAGCCCCATAAGTATTTAATTTTTAATATTTTATAAAATAATATAATGACAGTAAATATTTATAAACAGGTAAAATTGCATAAAGATTAAAGAAACCTATATATATATGCTTCATCTCCACAAAAAACTAGTCAAACAATCTATTATACGCTACTTATAAGCAATGTTTTAAAAGGCGGGGGCGTGAGGCGGACGTTTTACTTGATATGGGGCGAGGCGTAAGCCTGGAGGTGGGGGAAGGGGCGTAAGCCCCATGGATATTTAAAAATTTTAATTTATAAATTAATAAAATAACATAATAACACAAAAAAATATAAAATATAAATTAAAAGTTAAAATTAAAAAAAAATTAAAGGAACTCATAGAAAAAAATTATCTAGCATGATTCTTAAGTATAACTAATGCATACAAATCACCTATAACGTCTCTAACTTTCAAATAATTAAAAACTTACAATTTCTTTAAAAAAAGATCAAACTCCACATTTTACCTTATTCCTAAAAGTAAATAATTAATAAAATCTTATTAGTACGATAATTAAAATATTACTCCTTCATGAATAAATATAAATTAGTTTAAGATATCAAATTAATAAAAGTGTATAACAAGGAGGGACAAATGAACTAAGACACGACCAATAACAAGTGAAGATATAAATTCGCAATAATAGAACTTTTATCATTAATTTGTTAAAGAATTTTGAAGGTCAACAATATTAATTAGGAAATTCGACACGTGATTTACGTTAGAACTGTTAGGCGAGCCCCGAGCATTGGGCGTTAGGCGTGTTTAGGGCGCACGGTCGGGCGCTTGGGGTGTAAGCCTCACAGAACTAAGCCCCATACATGAGCCTCAGGGCGTTTTGCAAGTGTCCCGTCCAGGGGCGAGCCCCGAACAAGTCCCAAAAATGCCTTTTAAAACACTGATTGTTACTGTGACCCAAATCCATATGGATGGATATTAAAGCTACCACGTTATCTAAAATGCTACGAAAATTATGGGACAATAATAATTAGACTTAAAATAATTTTTTGGCTCTATTGTGAAGGGATATTAATGAAGCTCTTTATTAGGCTAATTAAGGGAATTTTTTAAGAAAATATAAAAGTAAAAGTCGATGATCGATACTTGGTGTAATGGGCTTTTTAATATCTATATGTGCGAGTTCATAAGCATTTTACAATAACAACAAACACAATATAATCTTACATAGTGGATCTGAGAAGGATAATTTATACGCAAACTCACTCCTACCTTTGCGGAGATAGAGAGGTTGTTTCATAGTTCCTAAGCATTTTATTATCTTGAATTGCCCATTTGTATTTGACATGTTCTATTACTTCTTAAGAAAGAGTTGCCATAATTTGTCTCCAATTAGGGACATATAATTTTCGGCGGTCTATTATTCGTCCTCTCTTTGTATAATCGTTACTCCTTTCGTTTACATGCATGGCATTCTTATTTGACATATGACACTTTCTGGCGTCGTCCATTGACTAGCAATCAAAGATTATAAATCTGCCATACAAAATCAAAGATTTAATACTAATTGACAAAGAGCCCTATGCTGGCCTGATTAAAAGTAGATCCTCATCTACGAAGTCATAATATTACCTTCTTCTTTTTTCCGATTATGATGTCCATTTACTGTAGCCGATGTTTAAATTTGACATTTAAAAGGTACAAAAGCAAAAATGATTATGTCTTTAGAAACGTATAACGAAGAAGTGCAGTAATCTTTTACTTTGCTGAAATTATCTTTGACATTCATTTTATTGACAAATCTAATAGGAGTACGCTTTAATTTGTTGGGTTTCTGTCACGACCCAAAATCTCACCACCAGCGTCGTGATGGTACCTAGTCTCTAAGACTAGGTAAGTTGATTTCCATTACATTTCGAAGCTATTTTTTTAATAAACGAAACCAACAACGAAAATAATTATAACAACCTCCCAAAACTGGTAGTACTGAGTCACGAACTCTAACATAATACATGAAATGATCTCAATGATCGAATACTCAATACTGTTTGATTAAAAATTAACAGTACAATGAAATGAATAAACTCCAAGGGACTGCAACGACCAAGCAACTCTACCTTGAATCCTTGCGATCACACTCTAACTTTGTCCAGGTCCGATATCTCCAATACCTGGCTCTGCACAAAAATGTGCAAAAGTGTAGTATGAGTACACCACGGTCGGTACCCAGTAAGTATCAAGACTAACCTCAGTGGAGTATAGACGAGATACAGTCAAGACACTCACTAGTACTCAAATAACCTATACAATATAGCCGTATACAATAGTAGTGGAAAACAACTAGAAATGATAACAACAAACTCAACCAGTGATATAACAACAAGGCAATAAGAACATCATAATTATTACTCAGGCGAATAAGGAACACAAGTACAATCAACAAGTCAAGTCCTTCAAATATAAATCCTTCACATATTATTCTTTAAGATAAATATCTTTCGAATATACTTTTTTGGAATAATTATCTTTCAAATATAATTCTTTTCAATAAATATATTTTCAAGTAAAAGTCACCATGTGACACCTCATTTCACAATCATAAAAATTACGGGTCTCAGCCCACTTTTATATTTTTCACGGCACTTTGTGCCCATATTTCTATCACCATCACACCGACAACTCACGTGTCAATAATAAAATTATCATATTTTTCCCGACACCTCATGCTCATATTATTTTAATAACTGCACGGACAACTCACGTACAAAAATATCAAAAAGATCTGCATGATCAATTTATTTTCAATAAGGTAAGGTTAAAAATCTTTAAATCAAGTAAGAAATCAACAAAAAGATAAGTTTATTTTAGAAATCGTTTGAGTGAGGAAAAAATTCCATTTTCATTAAAATAAAGCATCAGCTAAACTACTGATTTGGATATAGAATTTATTAAATTAAACATACTAGAAATTTTTCTTTTATTTAAAATAACTCAATCATCAAAAACAAGTACAGCCCAAAAATACAAATCCTCAAAGTCTCGTACGAAAAAGTCAAGGTCAACACAATACATCAAGAAATATAAAACACTTAATATTAAGTCAAATAATACATCACGAAAAATACAAAAATTTATAAATTACGGAAAAATAAAATAACCAAAGGCAAGTGCATCCATAGAAATATATCAACAAAAGGGCACTCCCCAAGTACCGCCTCGTAGTCCCAAAAGTAAATATGCAAGACCGGAAAAATCTCCCGAGGTACCGCCTCGTAGTCCCAAAAGTAAATATGCAAGACAGGGGGAATCTCCCGAGGTACCGCCTCGTAGTCTCAAAAGTAAATATGCAATACAAGGGGATCTCCCGGAATACCGTTCCGAAATCCCAAAGTAAATATGCAAGGCAGGAGGATCTCCCGGAATACCGTTCCGTAGTCCCAAAGTAAATATGATTTCAACAACTGCATATCAACTGCTCACATATCACAAATGGCTCATCAAGTGCTCAAATATTCCAACATATCACAAATTGTACATCAAGTGCTCAAATATTTCAACTTGCTACAGAAATCAACAATACACCATTTTCCACAATAAGAAGCCCAAGGTTCGACCATAATGTGCACAAAATCTTAACAAAATATATTTCACATAAATTCAAGGTGGCAATCGCACCAAATCATCATATAAAAATAATTTCAACAAATACGGATCTAGACATGACAAATAGAGGATTTAATAAGTGCCAATAATTTCCAATTTAATACATAAGGGCATCTAAGGATTTTTAATCAATGAAATTCGCACATATAAACCAAGTACGTACTCGTCACCTCGCTTACATGGTTTTCAATTACACAATTTGCACATAAGACTCAATGCCTAAGGAAAAATTCCCCCACTTGAGGTTAAGCAAGACACTTACCTTTTTGAAGTCAGGCCGATATTCCAAAATCGCCTTCTTGCTTGAATTGACCTCCGGACGACTCCAATCTTTCTTGATCCATCCTTACACTACTACGAGATTCCGAAAATTCTAGCAACTTCAATCTATTTAGAAGCATAACAAAAGTGAACCATAATTAGGAAGATTTTCATGGTTTCAGCTCATTTGAGCATTTTATCAAACACTAGGTGTGTAAATTTGGTTATAAGGTTCCTCTATAAGATTTCTTTCATTCCACAACCCAATCTTTACTTATTTGATATCAACAATCTTCCTAAAAACCTTATTGGTACAATCATATATACATAATACTCTTACGCCCAAGAATCATACTCCCAATCACCAATCTTTTACCCCAAACTCGAAATTGCAGACTAGGGGTTGAATCTTACCTCTTTGATAAAGATCTTGTGATTAGCTTCCTTGATTCTTGAAGATTGGATGATTAGAATGTTAGGTTCTCTCCTTCTCTCTCTAAAATGCTCTTACCTCTCTCTAAAACCTTCAGAAAAACACTCAAAAATAAGTCCCAAAGCCTATTTATCAAAATGGGGTCGGATTATGAAAATAAAAAAATTAACCCTCCAAAAGCAGGTCTGCGGTCGCATAATGGACCGCAGAATGGGTATGCGGGCCGAAAACCTGATCGCAAAATCGGTTCCTAGAACTGGGTTCTTCTGGTCCATTCCGCGACCAGTTTGCGGTCGCAGAAGCAGTTTTGCGATCGCATAACTGTTTTGTGATCGCATAATTGGTCGCAAAATTGCATTTTTTCAGCCTTTGGTAATTTGGTCATAACTTCGTGTAGGAGTGTCCAAATGACGAACGGTTTGAAGCGTTGGAAACTAGACACATAGACCTTTCTTTTGATAGGTAACACACTATATAAAGCTTCATATCAATAGAGATATGCGCGTTTGAAATTAGGTCTTGTGCGAATTCACTTGAAACTTTAGTCTATTATGAAATTTCCAACTTCAACATTCGATGCCGAAACCTATCGAATCAAGTCCGATTGACCTCAAATTTTGCACACAGTCATAAGTGACATAACAGACCTATTCTAATTTTTAGAATCAGATTCCGACCTCGTTATCAAAAATTTAACTTTCGATCAAACTTTCCGAAAATCGTCTATTTTTCAACTTTCGCCAAAATGCGTCGAATTGTCCTACGGACTTCCAAATCCAAATCCGAACATGCGCCTAAGTCCAAAATCACCATAAGAAGTTATTAACATTATCAAAATTCTATTCCGAGGTCGTTTGCTCAAAAGTCAACTCTTTGGTCAACTCTTTCCATTTAAGCTTTAAAATGAGAATTTCTCTTTTAATTAAATTCTAAATCTTCCGAAAATCAAACTCGACCACACTCGCGGGTCATAATACATATTATGAAGTTTTCCGGGACCTTAAGTCGTTGAACGGGGCGTAATTCTTAAAACGACAAGTCAGGTCGTTACAGTTTATTTATATTTCTCTAATTTCAAATCAAAACAACTTTCCATATACATTTTTCACCTTCTTCAATTCCCTCTCTTTCCTACCAATACAACAAAACCATCATACTTTTGAGCAAACTAATAACTTGTTCTTCATTCATTTAACGTGAGTTTCACCAAAAAAGTAAAAGATAGTTTGATTCAAAATTCAAATTATACGGGGAATGTTATCAATATTGCCTTCAAAATCAGAAAATCATGTAAAGTAAAAGAGAAACGGAAATGCATAGGAAGAACAAAATTAAATCTGAGCCCACTGAATTCACCGTGTGTCCTTAAGGAATTTAATCCTCTCACTGTTGCCTAAGGTATACAGATTAATTCCTCCCAGGATAGAACAGAATAACTATTATGTGATAGCGGCATTTCAAATTACAGAACTTCAGCGAACTCAACAAACGGAGCAAATCACACTTGACACTTATATTTATTTAGAAAATAATGCTATAATGTAGAAAAGAGGGGAGAAGATTTCAAATTTTTCCTCATCTTAAAAATGAGGCCAAGCCTCTAAACTTATAGATAAAGGAAGGGTGAGATGGAGAGGTGCAATCCAAAAGGTGCCTCTTCCATTTTCCATTCACACCCTTTAAAGAAAAACGCAACAATCCCCCACATGAATGGGGAATGGACATATAGGAAAACAACATGCATGAAAATACTGTGTGATTCACAGATAAGGATTAATCGTATATGGATAAGTAGGTTTCCCTTTGAACTTTTCGTAGTGAACTTATGTCGGATATACTCGGTCAATCGGTAGATTTGATATCTTTGAACCGTCGAGGTTTGGTGTATACCTAGACAACCATAAGTCACACAATCAATCCTTAACCGTCTTTGGTTCTCATGGTTGTGTTCGTTTCAGCCATGAACACCACCTAGTTTCATGAGTGCTTAGAGAATGGGCCTTTACTTTCATTCCCTTTAAAGCGACGTACACTTCACACTCACATAGGTGATTTCTAAACGTGTAATCCTATAGACACACTACCTGGTCATATCTTGCTAGACTTAGCAAATCATTAAAAAGCTTTAAGCTTTATTGACTCATCAAAAGGCTTAATGCTTTACCTTGATTTCTGAACATTGTCTTCATCACGAGAATGGGTTGAGTTATTTGATAATGTTGAACCGTCATTCATACTTTGTTTGATCTCTTTGAACCTAGCTCTTGGGATCTCCAATCTGCTAGGTAGAGTTACCATCATGATGACTTGTCCTAGGCCTTAGCCCCATTCCCTTCGATGATCTTTCAACTGCCTCTCTAGATAGGCCTTTTGTAAGTGGATCTGACACGTTATCTCTTGACTTTACATAGTCAATCATGATAACACCACTAGAGAGTATTTGTGACGAGATTTTTCGTTATACATAACGCTCCCTTGCTCGGCCTATTGCCGCTTGACTATAACAATGCATACATATAGGTGCCAAAGGTTTAGGCCAAAATGAAATATCTTCCAAGAAATTCCGGAGCCATTCAACTTCTTCACTGGCCTTGTCTAAGGCTATAAACTCAGCCTCCACTTTAGAGCGGTCAATGCACAGTTGTTTAGACGATTTCCATGACATCGCTCCTCCACCGACTATTTAGAATCGGTTGAACCGGTGATCTAATTTGCATCACTATACCCCTCTATTATCGCGGGATACTTATTGTAGTGCAAAGAATAATTTGGAGTATATTTCAAATACCTCAAAACTCATTTCATTGACATGAAAGTTCAATGAAAACTTTCTTATGTTGTAGACTAATACGTCTCGACTTTCGATTGCATATCAGATTATTGACTACACTTAATGTAGTAATAGTATATTATAACAACAGCAGGAATGATTGGCATCAATTGTGGCCACAACCTTTTAATATATAACACATTTATCAATCACTCCGCCATTTTCAAGCATTTGTATGTTACTTATCCATACGTCTATATGATATGCATATTATAGCACCTTCATTCATGAAATAAATCCAACTTGCAATGGATTTTGGTCATGTTCATCGGTTGGTTCACCTCATTATAGACCAACGTATTAATACATTCATTCATAAACGGTCATGTCCATACAAAAACGTACAGACGTATCTTTCTATGAAAAGTCACAACCTTCGAAGTGACATCATTTCATAAAAGAACTAAATACTATAAATTTTCAAGAAACAAAATAATCTTTCGAGAA
Source organism: Nicotiana otophora (assembly GCA_000715115.1). Classification (NCBI taxonomy): domain Eukaryota; kingdom Viridiplantae; phylum Streptophyta; class Magnoliopsida; order Solanales; family Solanaceae; genus Nicotiana; species Nicotiana otophora. The sequence goes on from AWOL01S0005078.1 coordinate 140,149, forward strand.
AGGCACGTGACCAACTTCTGAATTAGTAGTTTCATCAACTAGTCTTTACTAAGACTTAACAACTAATGAATTCATCGACTACCATATCAATATCCACTAAAGATTTGTGGGGTTCGAAGAATCGTATCATCTAATTCTTCTAGATAATATATACATCCCGTCTAGAAATAGCTTTTGTTATGCATAAGCTAAATGCCCCCACATTTCACATGTTTCATGTGCCTTTTCTATCAACATATAATCCATATATAAACAAACAATGACTACATAATTTAGAGTATTCTTAATGTAAATACACTAGTTTGAAACCATTTGACAACATGTTCTAGTCAAATTTTACAGGCCATTGTTTGACTGTTTGTTTTAGTCCGTAAAGTGACTTAAAAAGTCGACACACCTTCTTTCTTTTCCAGGAACCACGAACCTTTTAGGTTGTTCCATATAAATTGCTTCCTCCAAATCTCCATTTAAGAAGGTTTTCTTTATATCCATCTGATGGATTTCAAGACCATACACGGTGGCTAACGCTATTACCATCCGAATAGATGTAATTCTCGTTACCAGTGAGTATGTGTCAAAGTAATCAAGACCTTATCGTTGTCTTAATCCTTTGGCAATCAATCATGCCTTATATTTGTCAATAGTACCATCAGCTTTCATTTTCCTTCTGAAAATCCACTTAAAACCAAAAGGTTTATTTCCTGGAGGAAGATCAAACAATTACCATGTTCGATTACTTAATATGGGTAATATCTCACTATTGACTACCTCTTTCTAACATTGTGCTTTCGAGCAAGACATTATTTCTTTAAATATTTGAGGCTCACTTTCCAACAAGAATGTCAGAAAATCTGGTCCAAAGGAAGTAGTTGTCCTTTGACGTTTACTACGTCTTAGATTCACCTCATTAGGTGTACATTCCTTTGATTCTTCCCGAGGTCGCTTAGATATTTCACTAGACGACTCACATTCCTTTTTATACGTATAAGTATTCTCAAAGAATTCAGCATTATCTGATTCAATTACCGTATTAATATGAATGTCAGAATTTTCTGATTTATGAACTAGAAAATGATATGCATTATTATTTGTTGCATATCCTATGAAAATACAATCAATAATTTTCGGTTCGATCTTTACCCTTTTGGGTTTAGGAACTTGTACTTTAGCTAAGCACCCCCACACTTTAAAATATTTAAGTTGGGCTTCCTTCCATTCCATTTTTCATATGAAATGGTGTAACGATCCGACTTGTCGTTTTAAGAATTTATGCCCCGTTCAGTAAATTAAGGTCTCGAGCAGCTTCGCAATATGTATTATGACCCGCGGGTGTGGTCGTATTTGATTTACTGAAGATTCGGAATTAAATTAAAAGAACAATCCTTAATTTGAAGCTTAAATGGAAAGAGTGGACCAGAGAGTTGACTTTTGAGCAAACGACTTCGGAATGGAATTTTGATGATGTCAATAGCTCCGTATGGTAATTTTGGACGTAGGAGCATGACTGGAAAATTATTTAGAGGCCTGTAGTGGAATTAAGCTTAAAATGCCAAAAGTTAAATTTTTGGGAAGTTTGACCGGAGAGTTGACTTTTGAGCAAACGACTTCGGAATGGAATTTTGATGATGTCAATAGCTCCGTATGGTAATTTTGGACGTAGGAGCATGACTGGAAAATTATTTAGAGGCCTGTAGTGGAATTAAGCTTAAAATGCCAAAAGTTAAATTTTTGGGAAGTTTGACCGGAGAGTTGACTTTTGAGCAAACGACCCCGAAATAGAATTTCGAGTATGGAAATAGCTTCGTATGATCGTATGTTCGGATTTGGATTTGGAAGTCCGTAGGACAATTCAACATATTTTGGCGAAAGTTGGAAAATATAAGATTTTGAAAAAGTTCGATCGAAGGGTAAATTTTTGATAACGAGGTTGGATTTCGATTCCGGAAATGGGAATAGCTCCATTAAGTCAATTATGACTTGTGTGCAAAATTTGAAGTCATTCCGGATTGATTTGATACGTTTCGGCGCTAAATATAGAAGTTGAAAGATTTGAAAACTTATAACTTTATTCGATGCGCTATTCATAATTTCGGCATTGTTTGACGTGGTTTGAAGCCTCGACTAAGTTCGTATTGTATTTTGGGACATGTTGGTATATTTGGTTGAGGTTTCGAGGGCCTCAGGTGGATTTTCGGAAGGTTAACGGATCAATTCGGACCTGAAGAAAAGCTGTTGGAATTTCTGGGCAGCTGCTTTTTTTTGTAGGTGTGTGAACAGTACCACAAGTGCGTGAACAGTACCGCGGTTGCGTTAACAGTACTGCAGGTGCGTGAACAGTAACCGCAAGTGCGAACCTGGGCAGAATGTTAAGGACCAAAAATTGATCATTTTGCCATTTTCGTTTTTGGATTTTTGGAGCTCGGATGTGGGCGATTCTGGAGGGATTTTTCACAAGCTTGGTTGGGGTAAGTGTGCTATATCCTAAAGTGTTTATATTTCATGAATCTATGATTATATTCATCATTTAATTAGGATTTAAATGGAAGAAATCAAGATGTTTACAAAATCTTCCAAAAACGAAAATTTAAGATTTGGAGGTCGAGTTGTTATTGGAATTTGATAAAATTGATATGGTTGAACTCGTATCGGAATGGGCGTTCCGATTTCATGAAACTTATGTCGGGTTCTGAGGGGCGAGCCCCGCGTTGACTTTTGTTGAATTTTTTGAATAAATTTTTAAGTCGGTGTATTATTATCCGGAACTATTTTCGATGAATTTTAATGAAGTTATGCAATTAATTTGGTTAGATTTGAGCGGTCCGGAGGTCAATTCAAGAAAAAAGATGATTTTAGAATATCGGCATAACTTCAAAAAGGTATGTGTCTTGCTTAACTTCGAGTGGAGGAATTACCCCATAGGCATTGAGTTTTATGCGCCATTTGTGAAATGTGAAAAGCCGTATACGCAAGGTAACGAGTACGTACTCGGGATTATACGTGAAAAAATTCATTGAATTAAAGTCTTAGGCATTATTGTATAGTAAATTGGGAAATTGTGAAAAATTATTAAATCATATGTTTGCCATGCCTAAATCCTTATGGTTGAATTTGTTTTTATATGATAATTTGATGTGATTGTTATTTGAAATATTTATAAAATTTCGTGAGTATTGTTGGTTTAATATTTCTTGGAAATTAATTCCAATATGAATTTTCCTCTGCAAATAATTAATTAAATGAGCTTAAGAAGAGGTGTTTATATAATAATTGAAAATTTGAATTTAATGAAGACTTTGCTTTATGTTGAGTAATTTCTATCTCTATTGATTGTTTTTGGGTGTTGTATACATTGTGTGGAGCCTTGGACTATTTGTTATGAAATTAATTAATTTTGTTATATCTTTGGAATTTGGTTGTGGCCATTGGACAAATTATGATATGAATTAATTTTATTATGTTGCTGTTATAATTTTCCGTGTAAATTATTGTGTTGTGTGAGTTGTTAATTTGGGGAGATAAGGGTGGCATTTCACCGTTGATATTATGTGGTTATAAGGGTGGCATTTTACTGTTGTGTTTGTTGGATATTGTCTGGGCGGAGCGATAAGGGTGGCTATAGGAGCGATAAGGGTGGCAATATGAGCGATAAGGGTGGCTATATGAGTGATAAGGGTGGCAATAGGAGCGATAAGGGTGGCTATTGTCAAGGATGATATGTGATGATGTGAGGTTGTGGTGTTGATAATTTTCATGTGATGTTGTGATTTTCTTGTGCTTACTTTTATACCTTATGCATGTTGGTAAATTGATAACAATCTTGTTTATGTTGAAATTGAGAGCATGTGGCTATTGCCAGGCGGATTATAAGATGAAATATGGGCACGGGGTGCCGTGAGTAAATAATGAGGATATTTGGCACGTGAATTGTCCGTGCAGTTGTGATATAAAATGTGGGCACGAGGTGCTGTGATGAAACGATAATGATAATTGACACGTGAATTGTCCGTGCAGTTGTGATATTAAATGAGGGCACGAGGTACCGGAGAAATATGATGATTTAATTATGGGTACGAGGTATCGTGAAAGTATAAAAATGGGCTGAGACCTGTATTTACGAAAAATATGAAAATGGGCTGAGACCCGTATTTTTATGATTATGAAATGAGGTGTCACATGATGACTTTTTAATTGAAAGAATTATATTCAAAATATTAATTTGGAAGGATTTTTATTCAAAAAGAATTATATGAAAGAATTTTATTTGACAGATATTTATTTAAGGAAATTATATTTGAAAAGATTTATTGAAAGAATTGTACTTGAAAATTAATTATTTGAGAAACTACTTTTAAAAGAGAGTTATTTAGAAGAATTATATGTGAAGAATATTTATTTGAAAAACTTGAATTAATTGGGCGTATATGTATTTATTAATTGTTGAGTGATATTTTTGGTATTCTTGTTGTCTTGCTGCGCACACCATTGGTTGTTTTATCCTGTCCTTATTGCTATATGTTTCCTAGTATTTTGTATATTATATTGAACAAGTTATTAGACTAGTGAGTTTCTTGACTGTACCTCGTCTCTACTGCATTGAGGTTAGTCTTGATACTTATTGGGTACCGACCGTGGTGTACTCATAATATATTTCTGCATATTTTTATGCAGAGCCGGGTATTAGAGATATCGGACTTGAGTAGAGTTAAAGCAGGATCATAAGGATTTAAGGTAGAGTTGCTTTGCCGTCCTAGTCCCTTGGAGTCTTTTCATTTCATTGTACTGTTAATTTGTAATCAAACAGTATTGTATATTCAGTCCTCGTGATCATTCCATGTATTCAGTTAGAGTTCGTGACTCAGTACTACCAGTCTTGGAAGGTTGTATACTGTAATTATTTTCGCTGTTAGTTTCATAAAAAATTGCTTCAAAAGGTAATTGAAATCAGCTTACCTAGTCTTAGAGACTATGTGCCATCACGACGCCTGTGGTGGGATTTTGGGTCGTGACAAGTTGGTGTCAGAGCTCTAGGTTCATAGGTTCTACGAGTCACAAACGAGTCTAGTAGAGTCTTGCTGATCGGTACGGAGACGTTTGTACCTATCTTCGAGAGGCTACAAAACTGTTAGGAAATTTCTATTTCTTTAATTCATGTCTTACGGAATTTGTTGAATTTGAAATTTGAACCTTTGTATCTTCATTCTCTCACAGATGGTGAGGACATGTGCTACTGGGTTAGCTAAGCAGACATCCGCACGTACTGCTAGGACTGCAAGAGTCCGGGGCCGAGGTAGAAGACGAGGAAGGGCACGTGTTGCGACTAGAGCACCTGTCAGAACAACAGTTGAGGAGCCACTAGTAGCTCCAGTTGGGGGACAAGTACCAGAAGCACCTGTTATTACCCTTGGACTTCGGAGACTTTAGCACAGTTCTTGAATATGTTTGGTACATTAACTCAGGCGGGATTGATTTCTGTTGCAGCAAATATTCCATAGATTGAGGGAGTAGCTCCGACTCCTACCACAACTCCAGAGCAGCAGGTTCATGTTGGTCAGGTTCCGGGTGTAGCATCGGTACAACCTGTTATTTCGGTTCAGCCTGAGCTTAGGCCCGAGGCATCAGAAAAAGAACAAAAGAGACTTGAAAGGTTTATAAGGTATAGTCCACCTAGTTTCAGTGGCACAGCTACAGAGGATGCCCAAGAATTTCTAGAAAATTGTCACCATATTCTCCGCACCATGGGTATTGTGGAGGTGAGGAGTTGCCTTTACCACATTTCAACTGTCAGGCTCAGTGTATCGGTGGTGGCAAATCTATGAAGAAGGTAGACCAGCCGATGCAACACCACCAATTTGGGCTCAATTTTCGGAAATGTTCTTGAAAGAATTTGTTCCCCAGACTCTCCGAGATGCGTGGCGCACATAGTTTGAACGGTTGCGTCAGGGCACTACGACAATGTCAGAATATGCTATTAGGTTCAGTGAGTTAGCCTGTGATGCACCTATCGTAGTTCATATAATCAGAGAACTGGTCCGCAGATTCATTGAGGGGCTCGATTATGATATTAAAATATGCATGGCTCGAGAATTGCAAACTCATACTCCATTTCAACAAGTAGTGGAGACTGCAAGAAAGATTGAGGGTGTTTTGGGCGAGAAAAGAGAGTCTAAGCAGGCCAAAAGGTCTCGAAGATCTGGAGGGTTCAATGGATTTTACTCTTCAGCAAAGATCAATTATAGCGGAGGCTCGAGCAGTCGGTCAGCTTAGTCCGCACATCAGATTACTCGGGGTGCTCCAATTTACAGTGCACCACCGACACGAATTCTTCCAGTGGTTATTCCAGTTATCCGGCACACACTCAGTACGAGCAGCCGCGACCTCAGAGGGGTTGTTATGAGTGTGGTGATACTACGCATATCATGAGAGATTTTCTAGACTTGAGAGGAGTGGATTTCATCAGAACACTCCCGCACAAGTTTTATTCTAGTCGATACTCCACGTGTACAATGAGCTAGAAGTGGAGGACAGGCGGGTAGTGGGCGCCTAAGAGGTAGAGGCCCGACCTGTTGATTTAATCACTATGATTTAGCTGAGGCTAATACACCAGATGGTGTCGTTACAGGTACGATCCTGATTTTTATTATAAAAGGATATTTTCCTTAATTTGATTTGGTTCTGAATATTGAGGTGAGTCCTCATATTATGCTCCACTTATGGGTGAGCTTCGTAAATTTGTGACCCACGTATATGTTTATCCCTGTTGGGAGATTTGAAGGTGCGATCCCGTGTCTGTCATTTATTTTTGTACACCATTGAGGGATATAAGTCAAAAAGTAATTTTTATTATTCATTACAGTGGGTTTAATGTGTTTAGGAATAATTGATTCCAATCTTTATGAATTATACGCCCTACCGGTATGAGCGTTCATTATGTGTTGTGAAAACTGTTTATAAAATATATTGAAAAGAAGAAAGAAAGGAAATTAAAATTTCTGTTGGCACAATGTGCAAAATACTTGTGATTCGGAGTTGAGGACGAGATTCTCGCATTTTATATATGATGTGAAATATTTAAACCGAGCTACAAATCGAGGTGGAAGTTATGTAAGGACGAGGTCCTTGTGGTGAAATATTTATGAGTTTAATATTCTCCCTTTGTGAAATTAATTTGTACAATAATATTAATAGGGAGTCATGCCTGTTAGGACTTATTTGATAATTCTTATATAATTTTCTGTTCATATTCAGCCATTTTCGTGCTGTAAACATTGAGTTTTAACCTATGAGATGAGTGCCCAGGTGGCGTTAAATGTGAATCATGAGGTCTTCATGCCTCACATTCTGTTGTCAGTGTTGTGAAAATTCACAATGTGGTGGTGGTTAATATGAGATTAATTAATGATGCTGGAATAAATATGAACAACTTTTAAGACCAGAGATGTGGTGATGAGCATACATATGATGTACTTCATGTATTGATATTATTACGATAATGTAGTGCTTGTAATGCTGAGATTAGTATTATTGTTATATACATTGTGATGTTTTGTTGGATTGTGGATGTGTTGTTAGGAGTTGTTTTGATGTTACTCTGGCAGGTGGATAGGCCCAATTACAGGGGAGACTCTGCCGAAAATTCTGAAAAATTTGGGAGTTAGTAAAAATTTGGGGGATTGAGACGTGCAAAAGAATAGATAAATTATGTTATGTGTTTGAAGGCGAATGACCCTAAGCGGGGAAGAATGTAATACCCTAAAAAAAATTTGAATTACTTCCACACTATCAAGAAAGCTGATGTGTGCGTAGGCACGAGTTGCTATAGCCGGTTGAGACTAAAACCGTGCGTTGTTGTGAAAATCACACCTTTTGAAAAGGTTTAGAGTGTAAGAAATTAGTCTTAAAGTTTACAAATATGGATAAAAGAAATAATCTCAAATGCGATGGTGTTGTCGGGCTTATCTCAAATGTGGTAGCGTGAAATCAACCGTGAGTATATGTGTAAAAGTAAAATCATCAATTTGGTAACCTCAGAATAATTCTTAGAACGTTCGAGGAGAAACGTTTGTTTAAGAGGTGGAGAATGTAACGAACCGACTTGTCATTTTAAGAATTTACGCCCCGTTTAGTAACTTAAGGTCTCAAGCAGCTTCGCAATATGTATTATGACCTGCGGGTGTGGTCGAGTTTGATTTACTGAAGAATCGGAATTAAATTAAAAGAACTATCCTTAATTTAAAGCTTAAATAGGAAAAGTTGACCAGAGAGTTGACTTTTGAGCAAACGACTCCAGAATAGAATTTTAATGATGTCAATAGTACTGTATGGCGATTTTGGACTTAGGAGCGTGTCCGAAAAATTAATTGGAGGTCCGTAGTAGAATTAAGCTTGAAATGCTAAAAGTTAAATTTTTGGGAAGTTTGACCGGAGAGTTGACTTTTGAGCAAACAACCCCGGAATAGAATTTCGAGGATGGAAATAGCTTCGTATGATGATTTCGGACTTAGGCGTATGTTCGGATTTGGATTTGGAAGTCCACAGGACAATTCGACACATTTTGGCGAAAGTTGGAAAATATAAGATTTTGAAAAAGATCGACCGAAGGGTAAATTTTTTATAACGAGGTCGGATTTCGATTCCGGAAATGGAAATAGCTCCATTAAGTCAATTATGACTTGTGTGCAAAATTTGAAGTCATTCCGGATTGATTTGATACGTTTTGGCGCAAAATATAGAAGTTGGAAGATTTAAAAACTTATAATTCTATTCATTGTGCGATTCATAATTTCGGCATTGTTTGACGTGGTTTGAAGCCTCGACTAAGTTCGTATTGTATTTTGGGACATGTTGGTATATTTGATTTAGGTTCCAAGGGCCTCGGGTGGATTTCAGAAGGTTAACGGATCAATTCGGACTTGAAGAAAAGCTGCTGGAATTTCTGGGCAGCTGCTTTTTTTTTGTAGGTGTGTGAACAGTACCACAAGTGTGTGAACAGTACCGCAGGTGCGTGAACAGTCATGCAGGTGCGTGAACAGTAACCGCAGGTGCGAATCTGGGCAGAATGTTAAGGACCAAACATTGGTCATTTTTCTATTTTTGTTTTTGGATTTTTGGAGCTCGGATTTGGGTGATTTTGGAGGGAGTTTTCACAAGCTTGGTTGGGTTAAGTGTTCTATATCCTAAAGTGTTTATATTTCATGAATCCATGATTATATTAATTATTTAATTTGGATTTAAATAGAAGAAATCAAGATTTTTACAAAATCTTCCAAAAACGAAAATTTAAGATTTGGAGGTCGAGTTATTATTGGAATTCGATAAAATTGATATGGCTGAACTCGTATCGGAATGGGTGTTCGAATTTCATGAAAATTATGTCGGGTTCCGAGGGGCGGGCCCCGCGTTGACTTTTGTTGAATTTTTGGAATAAATTTTTAAATCGACGTATTATTATCCGAAATTATTTCTGATGAATTTTAATGAAGTTATACAATTAATTTAGTTAGATTTGAGCGGTCCGGAGGTCAATTCAAGCAAGAAGACGATTTTAGAATATCGGCATAACTTCAAAAAGGTAAGTGTCTTGCTTAACCTCGAGTGGGGGAATTACCCCTTAGGCATTGAGTTTTATGTGCTATTTGTGAAATGTGAAAAGTTGTGTACGCAAGATGACGAGTACGTACTCAGTATTATACGTGCAAAAATTCATTGAATTAAAGTCTTAGGCATTATTGTGTAGTAAATTGGGAAATTGTGAAAAATTATTAAATCATCTGTTTGCCATGCCTAAATCCTTATTGTTGAATTTGTTTTTATATGATAATTTGATGTGATTGTTACTTGAAATATTTATGAAATTTCGTGAGTATTGTTGTTTTAATATTTCTTGGAAATTAATTCCAATATGAATTTTTCTCTGCAAATAATTAATTAAATGAGCTTAAGAAGAGGTGTTTATATAATCATTAAAAATTTGAATTTAATGAAGACTTTGCTTTATGTTGAGTAATTTCGATCTCTATTGATTGATTTTGGGTGTTGTATACATTGTGTGGAACCTTGGGCTATTTGTTGTGAAATTAATTGATTTTGTTATATCTTTAGAATTTGATTGTGGTCATTGGGCAAATTGTGATATGAATTGATTGTATTATATTATTGTGATAATCTTTCGTGTAAATTGTTGTGTTGTGTGAGTTGTTAATTTGGGGGGATAAGGGTGGCATTTCACCGTTGATGATATGTGGTTATAAGGGTAGAATTTCACTGTTGTATTTATTGGAATATTGTCTGGGCGGAGCGATAAGGGTAGCAATAGGAGCAATAAGGGTGGCTATTGGTATTGTCTGGGCGGAGCGATAAGACTGGCTATAGGAGTGATAAGGGTGGCAATAGGAGTGATAAGGGTGGCTATTGTCAAGGATGATATGTGATGATGTGAGGTTGTGGTGTTGATAGTTTTCACGTGATGTTGTGATTTTCTTGTGTTTACTTTTATACCATGTCCAATTGGTCTAGTTGTTGGTAAATTGATAACAATCTGATTTATGTTAAAATTGAGAGCTTGTGGCTATTGCCAAGCGGACTATAAAATGAAATGTGGGCACGAGGTGCCGTGAGTAAATAATGAGGATATTTGGCACGTGAATTGTACGTGCAGTTGTGATATGAAATGTGGGCACGAGGTGCTGTGATGAAATGATAATGATAATGATAATTGGCACGTGAATTGTCCATGCAGTTGTGATATGAAATGAGGGCACGAGGTGCCGGAAAGATATGATGATTTAATTATGGGCACGAGGTGCCGTGGAAATATGAAAATGGGCTGAGACCCGTGTTTACGAAAAATATGAAAATAGGCTGAGACCCGTATTTTTATGATTATGAAATGAGGTGTCACATGGTGACTTTTTAATTGAAAGAATTATATTCAAAATATTTATTTGGAAGAATTTTTATTCAAAAAGAATTATATGAAAGAATTATATTTGAAAGATATTTATTTGAGGAAATTATATTTGAAAAGATTTATTGAAAGAATTATATTTGAAAAATAATTATTTGGAAAAACTACTTTTAAAAGAGAGTTATTTGGAAGAATTATATGTGAATGATATTTATTTGAAAAACTTGAATTAATTGGGCGTACATGTATTTATTAATTGTTGAGTGATATTTATGGTATTCGTGTTGTCTTGCTGCGCACACCACTGGTTGTTTTATCCTGCCCTTATTGTTGTATGTTTCCTAGTATTTTGTATATTATATTGCACAGGTTATTAAACTAGTGAGTTTCTTGACTGTACCTCGTCTCTACTGCATTGAGGTTAGTCTTGATACTTATTGGGTACCGACCGTGGTGTACTCATAATATATTTCTGTATATTTTTATACAGAGCCGGGTATTAGAGATATCGGACTTGAGTAGAGTTAAAGCAGGATCATAAGGATTCAAGGTAGAGTTGCTTTGCCGTCCTAGTCCCTTGGAGTCTTTTTATTTCATTGTACTGTTAATTTGTAATCAAACAGTTTTATATATTCAGTCCTCGTGATCATTCCATGTATTCAGTTAGAGTTCGTGACTCAGTACTACCAGTCTTGGGAGGTTGTATACTGTAATTATTTCCGCTGTTAGTTTCAAAAATAAATGGCTTCAAAAGGTAATTGAAATCGGCTTACCTAGTATTAGAGACTAGGTGCCTTCACGACACCTATTGTGGGATTTTGAGTCGTGACAAATGGATTGCGTCCTGTTATGAGGAACTCGACTTAGTATTCGGTTAGTTGTAAGAATAACTCCCCTCCCCATAAGTTCTAGAGTAAACCAGAACTTATCAACAAGACATTCATCATCTCCTTTAACGTTCTATTCTTTCTTTCCGCAATTCAATTAGATTGCAATGACAAAGGGACGGTCGTTTGTTGAATAATTTCATATTCCAAACATATTTTGTCAAATGGAGATTCATATTCGACGCCCCTATTACGTTGTAGAGTCAACTATAAGAACTGTTGTTTGTGTCACGACAGAGCCAGAATTAATAAATGGTGAAATTTTTAATATTCAAACCAATCTGATACATTCAGAATTAATAAACGGTGAAGTTTTTAATCTTCAAACCAAATAATAAATTGGAGTAGAAAATCACTAAGATTTTAATCTCCAAAACGAGTATAGAGTCACTTAGACTTTAATTTTCGACAAATGAGTAGAAAGTCACGAAGACTTTAATCTCAACGAACGAGTAAAAAATACGCAGATTTTGATCTCGAAGCAGGAGTAGAAAATCACGAAGATTTTATTCTCCATAACGGGTGTAGAAAAAACCAAGAGAATTTTAATTCCATTTCCAAATAGTTTTCCAACTAAACCATTATAACACTTTAAACCGTTTGATCTCTTTTCCTAATCAAACAAATATATGTATACCTTTACATATATTATGTTCATGATTCTAAAAATATTTTCAAGAGTTAGTGTAAGCCTAATTCATGTCTTACAATCTTGGAAAACTATTATTTCATATAATTTTAAGCATGCTATCAAAGTTATATACCAACTAATTAATTTTATGGCATGCTAACAAATATAAATTATGAGATTATCACATAATAAACATCTATCCTAACATTTGTAGAAACTGAATTCACAAATCACAAAGGATAGAATACTAATGGGAAAACATTATAAGTTGAGTGAGAGAAAATAGAAAACATTACTCTGATGTATTCCCCCGAGACAGTTTTATTCGACACTGCTTTTCTTTTACTGGCTCTTATGTTTTCCTTGAAATATCAATATTATCGAGGTCTAACTCAATTCCTACTGGACAAGAATTGCCTTGAAGATTTTCAGCCAATTGGGTCTCAAATCATTCTTTGCACCCCTTTTATCTTCATCATCAAAATCGATTCTTTTCCAGGGCGAACCAAATGGGTTTGTTGGCAGATACACAGAACAAGTCACCATTTTTCATTTGGCCTCTTTCAAAATTTCCTAAAAATTTTGAACTTAATTTCATGTCATCTAACTTCCTAGTAAGTGACGGTGCTTTAAAAACCGATAAAAAGACTACTTTATCAGTTTATGATCATCCCATGATGATTGTAGTCATTAATTATCTATCCTCAAGTTAAAATAATGTCATAAAATAAATAGTGCAGAATATGAAAGAATTTATCAATAATAATTCTTATCTCTGCTTTAAAGTACCTTCACATGGCAACCATAATTATGACACCCACATAACTAAACCATGGAGAATTGACAAATGTTGTCCCAACCTTTAAGAAGAATGATGAACAATAAAGTTGTAAAGTCACGTAAGTTTTTTAATACCCAAAACTTTGTAACCATGACATTCTTATCTTAGGATAGGCACAATGTTCTTTCATCAGTACTAGAAAATCGATTACCTTTCCCTTAATGCACAGAGACACAACTTTGTATTCATGAAAGCGACGCTTGCATTTTTCAACGAAAATGTGCCAAAAGAAGCAGTTGATACCATCTTTTAATGATTATTAAATTCCTTAAGATTGTTATCAATACTGTGTACAAAATCAAAATCATGTAAAGTAAAAGAGAAAGAGAAATGCATAGGAAGAACAAAATTAAATCCGAGCCCACTGAATTCACAGTGTGTCCTTAAGAAATTTAATCCCCTCACTGTTGCTCAAGGTATACAGATTAATTCCTCCCAGGATAGAACGGAATAACAATTTTGTGATAGCGACACTTCAAATCACAGAACTTCAGTGAACTCAACAAACGGAGCAAATCACACTTGACACTTATATTATTTAGAAAATAATGCAACAATGTAGAAAAGAGGTGAGAAGATTTCAGACTTTTTCTTATTTTAAAAATGAGGACAAGCCTCTAAATTTATAGGCAAAGGAAGGGTGAGAGGAGAGGTGCAATCACAACCTTTAAAGAAAAAACACAACATGGAATATATTATAATGAAGGGAATATTTATACGATGAATAATAATTGAAGGATTTTTATGCGGTTCATAATATAGTAGGAATTATTATGCAATAAATAATAACATATAGAATGTTATGTAGGAATTACTTACTCTAAGATCACTTTTTAGTCTCTAAATGCTTTTATCCTAGTATTACTAGCATATGTATTTACTCCACATTGTATCCCTCACAAAATTATTCATAGATTCTAGCGTAACTAATGTGACAACGTAACTAATGTGACGTTATTTACCAGTAACTAAATGTTGCATTAGCTAAGCATTGGTTAATTCTTTTCTTATACAACCGAAGAAACCATCAATAGTTAAGAAGGGATATAATTTTCCTAGTCCTCCAACCAAATACTATTACTTCTTTTTTTTTTGTTGAAAGAAAGGAAAAGAGTTTACCATAGTAGATTTTACTTTTTGCAGGAAGGAAAATATAGATCTTTTTCATATTTAACAGATTCTTTACTTATAGAAAAATGTTGTGGACCTCTATAAATTGAGAATTCCTAAGAGAGTCTTGTTTAGGGAAATAATTTATTCTCTTATAAGTTTTTTTTAATTAAATATTAGTAGTAGATTTATGTAGGTCACTTGACCAAACCATATTAATATAATATGCTTTGTTAGTAATTCTTTGATTTATCGTCACCAATGTTTGCTTTGTTAGCTTTCGCATGACGCCTTATTATTTTCGATCTCTATAAGTAGTATTAGAGCCAATGGTTCAACGAGGTTGGAGATTGGTTCAAGGCTCAACGAGGTTGGAGATTGGTTCAAGGCGGTTCAGATCAAGTTATAACCAATTTGACGATAAAGAAAATTCTTATCCAAAATAAAATTGTCTGAGTACAACATGTGGAAATGCACTTTCAACCATATATTTTCAACATACCTACTGCTGCATCTTTAAAATAAAAATTATTTTTAATTCATGCTTATAGGTTCTAATTTTTAACTCATGCTTACTTTTGGCGCATAAATTTCACTTTCAATCCTTGCTTATTTTTAACGCACGAACTCCTACTTTTAACCATGCTCACTTTTAACACAGAGCTTCAATATTTTCATCAACTCTTGCTCACTTTTAATGCACAAGGCTCGGCTTTTTCAACCCAACCGACTTTTAACCATGCCAAACAATAATGATGAATTATATGAAGAACTCGAATCAAGTTTCTCAAGAAAAAAATCAGGCCAATAAACGAGAATTATTAGGATTTTGCCCCGGTTGTTTTACCATATTGGATTTTATCTTTATTTGAAGGAAGGGAAAATAGTTTACCATAATTGATTTTACTTTTTCTAGAAAAGAAAATATAGATTTTTTCATATTTAATAGACTCCTTACTTGTAGGAAAAGGTTGTGGACCTTTATAAATTGAGGCTCCATCCTTCACACAACAACAATAGCATCCACAATGTAGTCACTAAGAGAGTTTTGTTTCGGGTGAGAATTTATTCTTTCATAAGTTTTTATTTTATTTTAAATATTAGTAGATATGTAGGTGACTTGACCAAGCTATATTAATATAATATGCTTTTTATTATATTTGTTTTCGTCTGATTTATTGTCATCAATGTTTGCTTTGTTAACTTTCGCATGACGCTTTGTGATTTTCGATCCCTAACACTAAACTCTAACCAAACAACCCTTAAAGTAGCAACTGGAGGAAAATTCGACTTGCCTACATTGATTTTATGATTTAGAATGGTACTTCTAAGCCTTAGATTTGTGACTAAGTTTTAATAATGTGATATCATCATAGTTCAAAAGATAAGTTGGGTTTCAAAATTCAACCCATGATATAAGAAAATAAAACTTTGGATTCCCGAAGCAAAATTAGTCGAGTGTAATATGAATGAGCAAAGCGAGGAGTGTCTCTAACATTTATTTTTGTTTTAAAGTATTCTTATTCTTCTTTTCAAATGGCTTCATGTAGTATTTAAGATGTTTTATTAGGGTGTTATTTAGATTCTAAAGCAATAAACGAAACTACGCATAACTTTTATTTATCATCAACGCGCAATTGACAATTATTTAGCAGAACTGAAAATTTAAGCTAAACTACGATTTTGATTTTCTTCATACATTACTAAAAGCTTTGTCTTCAGACTCTGAATCTCCATTCCAACTGTCCCTTGCATCTGGAATATTAAATAAAAATAAATTAGAAAAATGTCGAATAGTTTCTTTTTTTAGTCACATAAATTAAAGCTTTTAAGAAATTAAGTTGTTTCTCTTCAAAAACAACCATCCATTTTAAGTGCATATATAGACCTCTTTACTTTGGTAGCCTACGTTAGCTACTACAACAAAATTATATTGTTTAGTAACTAAAAATGCTTACCGCCTATATTATTTTAGGGGATAATTGTACTGTTGAATTGTTGATCCCTCAATTATTGATAATATGTGTGTTTTTGGTCCCTTTGTATATCAATATGTGATATTTAGACTATTTTTACAAGTATATTACCTTCAAATATGAAGTAATAGTACAAACTTAACAACACATTGATAATTGAATGGCTTAGCACTAGGTTCACTGTCAGAGGGATCAAAAGTGCACATATTAATTAGTTGAAGGTTATATGTGCTTAACCAGAAATCATAATGACCAATATCAAACTTTGTCAATATTTGAGAGACTAATTCCCCTTATTTTAATGTTATCAAAAAATAGATTTGTGACTTTACTTTGATATATAATGGATTCAGTGATGACCCTAGTGAAATTAACCCCAACTCCAATTTGGTTTTGAGTAACTTAATTCAAATAAAGAAAAGGTCAAGTACCTGAAAGTGCAAGTTGTGAAAAATCTTGTCTCCAAAAGATTTAAAGGACGTTGCATTTAGCAAAAGAAACCCATCTTCCTCTAAAGTTTGGAATGCTTCTGAAATTGGAAAACCATTTGTCTGAGTTGTAGAGATGTGTACCAAAACCTGCCCATTACAGAGTGGACTTGCAAAAATAGATGTTGAAGATGCAGAAGAAGTTGTATTTCTCTTATTATTATAATTATTAGGCTGGACTAATGAATCTGCTTTCTTTGATAATATGGTTGATAAAAGCAAATCCTTTGTTTGACTTAATCTCTCAATTTCCTTCTTCAGCTCTGGTATGTATTCTTGCACATAAGATACTGTTGCTGGAAAGCTTAGCTTTTTCTGTAATTAAAGAGACATATATAGGTTAAACAACTTAATTAAAATAGTTTTATGAATTACAAAACCAAAGTTTATGTCATGTGAATCACTGTTATCTTCTTTGCAATCTCCTAATTAGGTATCTAGCTCTCTAATTAAATTAAGCTTGGCCTTTGAGTCAGGTCGGGCAAAACAAAGTTAGGCTTTGTAAATTTTGTTTTACACAATCATGTCATTTATAAGTTCATCACAAGTAAATCTCTTCTACTATTAATTAGTAACCTAATAAAAATAGCAATTAACATGCTATAATATGCTAAACCATACTACACTATCCGCGTATATAACTTTAATCTCAAATATAAAGAAACACATAAATAGAGACGGTGTTTTTCCTATCATCACAAGCATTTAGTATGTAAACTAAATTATTTTCTTGAAATTACGTACAACGTACTTAAGAGATAAATACACAATTTTTATGTATCGAAGAGGGACTTTTGTATTACAAATATAGGGATTTTACCTTTTGATGATTAGCAGCAGGAAGCAGAGAACGAAGTGTGGAATAAAGGAAATTCATCTTCTTCCGTCGATTACGCTCACTTGCGTTATGGCTTAGCTTCTTCGCCATTATTGACTGATTATCAAAGCTTTTTTCTTTAGAATATGAATATTGAATATTATCAATATGTAAACCTTCAAACGAGTCGTTAGTAATCTCATTTTGTAGAATATTATTCTGCTGATCATAGTTTTGTGGTTCTTCAAAGGACCATTCAGTATTCATGTTTGGAAAAATACAAGAGGAAAAAACTAGCATTTTTAGAAGGTTTCTTAAGGAGAAATAATATTACTTTCCTAAGAAATTGGGGAGCGACTATCTTCCGTATTTATACAAACTGCTGTAACCGTTCATATGCTTTTTGTTTATTTTAATATCTTGGTTTCTGTTTTCAAATAAAAAATTACAGTTTGACATTAATTAGATTAAAAAACAACGTACTTAATATTAGCTTAATCAGGGCTGAAAAACAATTAGTTAAGTTATGCACTATGCTTGGTGCAGTTTAATTTGGTGCGTTTGGTGTAACTTTTCTTATGTAATCAACAAAAACGTTAAAGGAATAATTTAACTTTATGTCACTTTTCTTTTTATCAAACACACAGATTTGAGATATTATCTGAACCTGGATCTCATGTAAGTAGTTGACTAGTTGTGAAAGAAAGAATGAATATATGTACTAGTTATTATAAAGCTAATAAGAAATTAGGGAATACACAGCTTCAAAGCTTGTTAATTAGTTAATAATGTAAATATACTCCGGTTACAGAAACTTAAAAAATGGGATAGAAAAACATATTAGTTTAAAAATGTAGTAATCAACAAAAACTAAATAAAAGAAAAACAACTTCTAAAAATGTTTTACCATGGGCCAGCCCTATAACACTGGTGGATGTTTATCGAAAGCCATTGGCTAGACTCAAGTGTAGTATTTGTAATAATAAAATTTTAAAAAAGTTTAGTTAGTTCTTATCCGTTTAATATTTGATAATTCAAATTTTTTAAGGTGAAGATCCATCAAGGCAACTTGCTACCAGAGTCTTGACGCACCAAAGGCGAATTCAGAATTATTAGAACATGGGTGTACTAATAAAAATAAAAGAGAAAAATATATTAAATGAGAATTGATCCTTGTTCGTATAGACAAATAATTCAACATTCAATTACGTGCACCATTTTAGGAACCGCTCCAAGAGAACCGAAAGATAATATTACATCAATTCTAGGAAATATATACATAAAACATCTGGTTTGGCGGAGAGACCATGAGTTCACATACCCCATATTTTAGACAGTAAATATGTCCCTCCACACATTGCCCATGTGTTGCACTACTACTCGCGCTAATGCGTCCTATCAAAAAAAAAAAAACTCATCCTACTTTAAAATTATGTGAGTTGAAATCATATGTGAAAAGAATATGGCAACTCTTCCTCCTACAGAATTTAGTCCCTCAACAGTTTGTGTGAGATTGTTTTTTTATTTCTCACTTGGTGTCCGGTACCTGTATTGGAGCCCGACTATATCCGAATTCGCGCCGGGTAGGGCCCCATTCGAAAAACGTTCCCTGTCAAGGATTTTTCTATACCAGGGCTCGAACCCGACAGTTTGTGTGTGTCTAAAAGCCAATTTGATGACGGAGAGTAAGTAGTTGCGAAGAAGGATTGTATAACTATTAAATTACCTAATAAAGTTAAACAAAACTTTGATTATCACTGAATAAAGAGTTAAAACTCAGTATGAAATAGCGTGTGCATGTATGGACAACGCAAGCCAAGATTAAGCAACCATAATACAAGCTCGAGCCAAAGTTGGTGGGGCACGTGGGAGGAGTACTTACGTTTCTATACAATATACCCTTCTTATATTAGGGCAACAACCCTTTTTAAAATTCTATCTTACAATTAATTAATTGCTTCCAGATAATTTGATATCATCATCTAGATCATCCAAGAATCCTTTCCATTTTTCCTTCTTTGTTAAATTTATGTCTCAATAGTTTACGAATTATTTTTTTTTATTTTTTCCAATTTATGTTAAGTTGGTCCAACTATGATTGCATGAAGACGACTAAAGAGAGAGATGGTGTTGCATTTCGGACATAATTCTCAACGATTTTTTATTAATCTATCAGATTTTAAAAAAGTAATTTTTATTTGACACAGTTGATTTATCTTCCTTGGCTATTATAGCTGAGGAATCTCGCTACAATATCATGGATGTATGTTAATTGACAGTCAAATTAGTACTAAACAGGCGCAAATTTTCTGGCCACATATAGTGTCTATTGACTTGTTAATAATTGTTTATTTTGCTTATTACACCAACATGATGGCCAATGCTAATGTTATATATTTAATCCAAATTTAAAACATTTGAATCTAAGTTGCCATTGTATTTACCTAAAAGTGTTTTAGGTCCAGAATTTTTCCGATCGGAATACTCTTTGAGGACTAGTTATTTATTATGAAAGGGGTGAGATAATGTAGTATTACCGGATTAGGGGTAGGTTAGACTATTTAATGATAGTTAGTTAGAGGTTAAATGTTAGTTAGTAAAGTGTATAAATAAGGGGTCTTTTGTATCGTACTTGTTTGGTTAATAACAGAATATCATTTCTCATTTTCCCTTCTTTGCTCATTTTCCTTCTTCCTCTCTTCTAGCTAGCTAGGGTTTGCTCCATCAGATTCATATATTTAATATGGTATCAGAGCCGCCAGACTAGAAAATTTTGGTCTCGTTTATTGATCCGCATCACTAATTGGTGAATTTTGTGAGTTCAGAGAATCAATAAAAAATGAAATCCTCGTCAATTGAAGCAGAGCAGCCATGGGAGACGCTGTTGAAAACACCACGTCTAATGTCGTCGCAGGTGTAAATGCAAGTGTTAGTGATAGTACTCGAGCTAACGAGGAATTTGGAGTCGATTTGCCTCACAATTACCCGTTGTACCTTGGACTTGCCGATACGAGTGGAGCTCAACTGATCTTGTTTCAATTAACAGATATGGATAACTATACTATATGGAGTCATTCTATGAGGATAGCTTTGCGAGGAAGAAATAAGTTAGGGCTTGAAGAAGGAACATGGAAAAAGGAGAAATTTCGTAAAAATCTATGGGAACAATGGGAGAGGTACAATGCAATTATACTTTCATGTTTAATGAATGCAGTAACTCCACAACTTGTTGGAGGAGTAGTGTTTAGAGCTAGTGTACAAGCTATTTGGGAAGAATATCTAAGAGAGAAATTTGATAAGGTAGATGGCTCTAGGTCTTTCAATTTGCACAAAGAGATTGCAACATTATACCAGGGCACTTTCTCTGTTTCTGTCTATTACACTAAAATGAAGGACCTCTGGGATAAATTTAAGGTATTAGTACCAACTCCCTGTATCTGTGAGAAATCTAGGAATTATGTTTCCTTCATGAAGAGACAAAAGTTGTATCAATTCTTTATGGGATTGAACGACTCCTATGCTCAAGCAAAGAGTCAAATTTTATTGATGTACCCTTTACCTATAGTCAATAAGGTATTCTCAATGATTATGAGTGATGAAAATCAAAAGTCTATAGCTGCTATAGCAGAAAGTCTGGGATTAATATCAGCAACTTTGAATGAGAACTATGAGTCAACTGCCCTATACTCAGCTAGGTCTGGTGGATTTCAAGCCAATTTTAAACATAACAGTTATCATGTCAACAATCCTCAACCACTTAGAAATTATTCGAAGCAGAAAAAGACATACAATAAATACTATGATTTCTGCAAAAAGAAGTGACATAAGAGAGAGAATTGCTGGAAGATCAATGGTTATCCACAGGGGTCTAAGCCTAAGAAGAAAGGGGGAGCTGCTTCTTACAATGTCTGCATTGAAGATCCAAATATGTCTTATTACTCTTAGGTACAACCATTTATGCAGGTGCAAAGTCAGGCTCAAGCTCAGACTCAGCATATGCAGATTCAAGCTTCATCAGGATTGCAATGCAGAGGCAGTCTTCAGGCTCAAGGGATAGTTCATCAGGGAGACAACCAGTGGCTTGCACTTTCACTAAGGAGCAATATGAGCAGATACTGTAGATGCTAAACAAAAGTTCTCTATCAGCTCCTTCAACAAACATGGCAGCAGGTACTAGCAGCGTCTTCTTGGTAAGCCATAAGCCTCCAAAATGGATTATTGATACAGGAGCCACCAATCAGATGGTGTCTGATTTGAAGCTATTATCTAAGTCAAAAGAAATCAAACACAGTGATTCTAAGAAAGTTTACCTACCCAATGGAGATGTAGTCTATGTTACACATATGGATACAAGTCCTATTTCAGCAAGAAGTATACTCAAAAATGTTTTACATATTCCAAAATTCAGATATAACCTACTATATGTAACGACCCGACTTGTCATTTTGAGAATTTACGTTCCGTTCAGTGACTTAAGGTCCTGAACAATTTCGTATTATATTATGACCCGCATGTGGGATCGAATTTAGTTTTCGGAAGATTCGGAATTTAAGTGAAAGAACAATTCTCATTTTTGAAGCTTAAATGAAAACAATTGACCGGAGTTTGATTATTGAGCAAACGGCTCCGGAATGGAGTTTTGATAATATCAATAGCTTTGTATGGTGATTTCTGACTTAGGCATATGTTCGAATTTGGATTTGGAAGTCCATAGGATAATTCAGCACATTTTGGCGAAAAGTTGGAAAATGAAGTTCTTGAAATATTCATAAATTCGACCATAAGTCGATTGGTTGATAACGAGGGCGGATTTCGATTCCAAAAATTGGAACAGCTCCATTACGTCATTTATAACTTGTGTGCAAAATTTGAAGTCATTCCGGATTGATTTGATACGTTTCGGTGTAAAATATAGAAGTTGGAAGATTTAAAAACTCATCATTCGATTCAATGCGCGATTCGTAATTTCGTCGTTATTTGACGTGGTTTGAAGCCTCGATTAAGTTCGTATTGTATTTTGAGATGGACCCCATTCCCATTCCTATATAGAAAAAAAGACAGGAGGACAAGAAAAAGGAGATCTGAAGAAAGGAGAGAAAATGAGAGAAAATGAGAGTGAAACAGGGGGGAGGACGAAACAGATCTGCAAGGTCATCTTCTTCATAATTAATCTTTGACAGCTCTTTCTTCCTCCCTAGATCCACCCTAAACCACCTGATCTTCCTCCAAAAAAACACATCCTAAAGCTGTTGCAAATCCAGCTCCAATTTCACCCCAAAAAAACTCCCTCAAAACAGTTAAAAAACGAGCTGAAAACAATCCTGAAAACGTCCAAAATCCAGCTACAAACACCAACGAAACAACACTATTTTTGCAGCAAATTTCAGCTAAAAACCAAGTGCAAAACACCTCAAAACCAAGCTGAAATTCGTCATAAAACTACCCATAACAACCCCAAAATCACTCAAAAATCACAGCTGAAATCACCTTGAAAAACACAGCAAAAATCAGCCATGCAAACCATTCTATGTTAGCTTCCTGCCTCGCCGAATGTTTCGCCAGAGTTCTTCCATCTCCGGCTAGTTCTCTTCCACTTGCAAATAGCTCAAACTCAACTGTAAATCAATCCAAAAATCAATGCCGATCAGACTTTAAACCACCGAAAAAATAGTTGAGGTTGTCTTCGAGTGTTCCGGCGTCAATTTCGGTCTCCGTTACCATCAAATAACTGTTGTTGTAAAACTCAAAAGTTCCAATTTAATACAAAGATTTGAGCTATCCGGAGGTCAATTCAAGCAAAAATGTGATTTTGGAGTATCGGCCTAACTTCAAAAAGGTAAGTATCTTGCCTAACCTTGAGTGGGGGAATTACCCCTTAGGCAGTGAGTCGTATGTGCCATTTGTGTAATGAAAGCCGTGTACGCGAGGTGACAAGTACGTACTCGGGCTTATATGTGCAAATTTTATTGGTTTTAAAGTCGTGAGAATTTTTAAGTATTAAATTGGAAATTGCTGACACTTATTAAATCCTTATTTGCATTCGAAAGATTTTATCTGAAGAATTTTATTCGAAGGTTATTTATTTGTAAAAATTATATTCGAAAGATTTTTATTTGAAGAATTTTATTCGGAAGTTATTCATTTGAAAGAATTATATTCGAAAGATTTTATTTGAAGAATTATATTCGGAGATTTTTTTTTTTTTTTTTTTAGCCGAGGGTCTTTCGGAAACAGCCTCTCTACTCCTTCGGGGTAGGGGTAAGGTCTGCGTACATACTACCCTCCCCAGACCCCATTAATGGGATTCTACTGGGTTGTTGTTGTTGTTATTTGAAAGAATTATATTCGAAAGATTTTATTTGGAGAATTATATTCTGAGATATTTATTTGAAAGAATTATATTCGAAAGATTTTATTTGAAAATTATATTCGGAGATATTTATTTGAAAGAATTATGTTCGAAATATTTTATTTGAAGAACTACATTCGGAGATATTTATTTGAAAGAATTATATTCGAAAAGTTTTATTTGAGGGAATTATATTCGAAAGACTTATAGATAAAAGATGTATATTTTGAAGGACTTGATTAATTGGTTGTGCTGTGTTCATTATTCGTTTGGGCAATTTTTATGATGTTCTTGTTGCCTTGCTATTTATATCACTAGTTGATTATTATTGTTATCATTGCTAGTTATTTTCCAGTACTATCGTATACTGCTATATTGCACAGGTTGTTTGACTAGTGAGTGTCTCGAATGTACCTCGTCACTACTCCACCGAGGTTAGTCTTAATACTTACTGGGTACCGACTGTAGTGTACTCATACTATACTTTTGTATATTTTTGTGCAGATTCAGGTGTTGGAGATATCATCTTCGGAAAGAGATAAGAGTGTGATTGCAAGGATTCAAGGTAGGACTGCTCGATCATCGCAGTCCCTTGGAGTCTTTCCATTATATTGTACTATCATCTCTTATTCGAACAGTATTGTATATTCGATCTTTGAGATCATTGCATATATTCAGTTAGAGTTTGTGACTCTGTATTACTAGTCTTGGGAGGTTGTTATAATTATTTTCGTTGTTGGTTTCAACACTTGTATGGAATTATATGTTTTAAAAAAGGCTTGAATTGTAATTGTAATCGACTTACCTAGTCTTAGAGACTAAGTGGCATCACGAAACCTGTGGTGTGATTTTGGGTCATGAAACTATCAATATCCAAGGCAACAAAAGACTTACAATGTTGTTTTGCCTTTTACCCTGACTTTTGTTTGTTTTAGGATCTCTACAGCGGGAGGGTGAAGGAGATTGGTAAGGAACATGATGGTCTCTATATCCTAATCCTTCATGCAAATAAGAGAAATATAGAAATAGTATTGACAGTCAAGGATACTGTAGAACCAAAAAAGGAGGAAGACATTGACTTGTGGCATATGAGGCTAGGACATGTGCCTTCTGGATTGTTAAAGAAATTATTCCCAGTTAAATCCGACAAGTATGTTACAGTTGTGAATAAATGCCATATATGCCTACTAGCTAAGTGTACTAGACTCCCATTTTAGCAGTAGCATAAAAAGCATACAATGTTTTGGTTTGATGCATGCAAATGTATTGGGTCCTTATAGATTGCCAAGAGTTGATGGAAATAAATACTTCTTGACTTTGGTCGATGATTTTTCTAGAATGACATGGCTATTCATATTGAAGTTCAAGTCTGATGTGTGTGTAGTTCTAAAGTTCTTCATGTCCTATGTGAAAACACAATTTAATAAAGTTGTTAAGGTGATCAGAACAGATAATGGATTGGAGTTTGTTAACTCCACTTGTAGTAAGCTCTTTAATAGTCTTGGAATGATACATCAGAGAACCTGTGTCTATACTCCTAAGCAGAATGGAGTAGCTGAAAGGAAGAATAGATACATTCTGGAAGTTGCTAGAGCAATGAGATTTCAAGCTCATATACCTCTGAAATAGTGGGGGCACTGTGTCTTGGTTGCAGTTCATATTATCAATAAGATGACTTCATCAGTCTTTAATGGTGTCTCTCATTTCCAGAAGGTGTACAATAGACAACCATCACTAGAGCACCTAACGGTGTTCGGTTGCCTATGTTATGTTAAAGCAGTTCAAGAAAGGGACAAGCTGATGCCAAGAGCTATACCAGCAGTAATGATGGGATATGCAGCAACCTAGAAGGGCTGTGCTCCTAAATCTTACTAACCATTATTTTTTTGTCAACAAGGATGTTATATTCCAAGAAATTGTCTTTCCATTTAGACAGGCAAGAAGCAAATATTCACCAATCTTTCTGCAGCCTAATACATCACCGGATTATTCTAAGTTGATAGAAACTCCACATGTACCTGTCATGGGACACAGTGATGATCATGACAAAGTACTACCACAACCAAACATGGGAGATACAATTGATGTTACAAAAGCAGTTCTTCATGATGTTGAAGCTGCAGGTGAAGCAGTTCCACCAGCTCAAGAAGCTCTTGATTAAGAACAAGTGCAGTATTCATTTCCTCAACGATCCTTCACTGCTCCACTAGTTGTAGAGAATGAAGTCAGAAAATCATCCAGACCCAAGAATCCTCCAATCTGGCTGAAGGACTTTGTGTCATTGAATGTTCATGAGTATGTCCCTTATGCTATTGCAAACTATGTTTCCTATACTCAAGTATTCCCTAAATACCAAGCCTATCTATTAACCTTCTTTTCTATTGTGGAACCTATTACTTTTGTTGAGGCTAGTCGAGATCCTAGGTAGATAGAAGCTATGAAAGCTTATATTGAGGCACTAGAAAGCAATCATACATGGGACATAGTTACACTTCCCACAAAAAAGGTTCTAATTGGCTGCAAATAGGTGTATAAAGTCAAATACAAGGCCTCAGGTAAAGTGGACAGATTTAAAACTAGACTAGTAGCTAAAGGGTATAGTCAAAAGGAGGAAATTGACTACCAAGAGACATTTTCACCTGTTGTGAAGATGGTGACAGTAAGAACTGTACTGTCCATAGCTGCAGCTCAGAGATGGCATATACATTAAATGGATGTGTACAATGCTTTCCTTCAAGGTGATCTCTTTGATGAGATCTATATGCAACTACCACCAGGATTTAGAAGCCAGGGGGAGTCTGAGCCAGTTTGTAGGATTCTTAAATCCCTGCATGACCTTAAACAGGCTCCTAGGTAGTGGAATGAGAAGCTACAGAAGCCTTATATTAGTTTGGTTTTGCTCAGAGTCAATATGATCATTCCTTGTTCATCAAGAAGACCAATGAAGGCACTGTAATAGTATTAGTTTATGTGAATGACATGCTAGTTACTGGCACCTCATTGAAATTCTTTTTTGGTATAGAGTTTGCAAGGTCTGCAGATGAAATTCTCATGCATCAAAGAAAGTATGCTATAGAGATCATCTCTGAGCTTGGCCTTGGAGCAACAAAACCTGTAGCCATTCCACTAGAGGTCAATGCAAAGCTGACAATAAAGGAGTATGATGATCATTTGGGAACTAGAAGTAATACTGTGGATGAACTATTACCAGATCCAAGAGTCTATCAAAGGTTAATTGGGAAGTTGTTGAATTTGACTGTGACAAGACCTGATTTAGCATTTAGTGTGCAAATGTAAAGTCAATTCCTTCAACAACCAAAAAGGTCTCATATGGAGGCAGCAATAAGGATTGTTAAATATGTCAAGAATCATCCGGGGAAAGGTATTTTGCTATCAAGCAAAAACACAGAAACACTGGAGGCCTACTGTGATACAGACTGGACTGCATGTCAGCACTCAAGGAGATCTATGACAGGATTCTTGATCAAGCTAGGTGATTCCTTAGTGTCTTGAAAGTCTAAGAAGCAGACAACCGTCTCTAGAAGCGCTGCTGAAGCAGAATACAGAAGCCTAGCAGCCACAGTTGCAGAATTGTTATGGCTAGTAGGACTGATAAAGGAGATAGGAGTTGAAGTCCAGCTGCCTGTAAACATTCATTGTGATAGAAAGGCAGCCATATAGATTACTGCAAATCCAGTATTTCATGAACGCACAAAGCATATTGATATAGATTACCACTTTATAAGAGAGAATGTGTTAGAAGGATTGGTTGCAACCAAGTATGTAGGTACAAGGGAGCAACATGCAGATTTGTTGACAAAAGGGTTGAGCAGAATTCAACATGAGTATTTGAGTTCCAAACTAGGTGTGTTGATGTATTTGCACCACCTAGCTTGAGGGGGAGTATTATGAAAGGGGTGACTTAATGTAGAATTACCGGATTAGGGGTAGATTAGACTATTTAATGATAGTTAGTTAGAGGTTAAATGTTAGTTAGTAAAGTATATAAATAGGGGTCTTTTGTACAATACTTGTTTGGTTAATAACAGAATATCATTTCTCATTTCCCCTTCTTTGCTCATCTTCCTTCTTCCTCTCTTCTAGCTAGGGTTTGCTCCATGAGATCCATAGATTTAACATTATTAAATCTCGTCCTTATTGACCTTTAGTAGCGGAACCTACAGTTACGTTACGGGTGGTGACCAGAGTCGTAATTGACTTTTAGGGAACAAAGTCAGGCTTTTAGGGACCCGTTTTCGTCCCTAATGGCCATTTTTCTTGGAGTTGATGTAATTTGGCATATAATTTATTGTAACGGGTGGCATATATAAACTCATGAGTCATGACCGGTAATGCTTACCACAATTCCACATCTAGAACTTCATAAAATTTCTTTTGATGAACTTCATAGATGCATTTCATCCATTGTTCTTTAATTTGTAAGAAGGTGGTTTATTTATTAAAAAAGATGTAGCCAGATATTAACTGGTAGTTTGATTAACATATCTCAATTTCCTTTTAGTCTTTGCTGGCAATGTGAGGATAATGTGCTTCACTTCAAACTGTTACAGCTAAGACAGAAATAATATTTTCAATAAATGTGAAGTATGCTTTCGTTTTTGGCATATTATTTTACAGATCGAAGCATTTTGGGTCCTATAAGTTCCACTTATCAACTCTCCACAACTTGTGCAGTGGCGGACCCAGAATTTTATTCAAACGGGATTAATTGGACAATGCAATATTTTTGTGATAACACTCTACGGTAGAAATTTCCATGTATAACACAGTGAATTTTGAATGTTGCTCTTTTTTACCATCATGCCCCTGAAAAATGTCATTTTCAAGTGCTTTTTTTTCTACATAAAAAATGGTTAGGTAAGAAATATCGAATTTTCTTAATGTTCCCCTAAATTTTATAAAATAACTCTTACAATTTTTAACCAATTATAAGAAATTTTCCTTTACAGTCTTCTATTTAAAAAAATATGTTTTACTGTCGATTAATCTAGCCATTTAAAAAACTATAAACAAAATAAAAGTAAAATAAAAAATTAATTTACTAAAACAATAGCTAAGTAAAAATTTGAAACTAGCTCACCTTCATGTAACCCCAAAAAGAGAAAAAAGCACAGAACTATTTAAGGTATAAAATTACTAAAATAAACATAAAGAGCACAGTGTAGTTGACGAGAGAAATCTGTGTTCCTTGCCCTTAAATTGTTCTAATGTACTACCGTGACTTCAAAATATAAAAATGTCCAAAAGATTTCTGCGCAGAGCAGAATCAAACTCATGACTTCTCAAACTAAAATGAACCAGCTTGAACACTGAACTATCAATCACGTACAGTTGTGTCAAGTGGGTTCATTTTATGTATATCACTGCTTTCGCATAAAATTCACACATCTAAATAGTAAAAGTTTACGATGAATCGAGTTCAGTTGAACCATTCGATACAAGGTGGGTCCGCACATGCTCGTGAGGCATTAAATAACTTAGGCTATCCACTCCACGGCAACTTTCAGAGGACCTATAAAAGTTACCGATCTTTATTAGAATTGGGGATCAAGTTAATCGCTTCAAGTTTTATATTGGGTTTGACAGACTGATCTTAATATATCACGTGTTTATATTGTTTTTTACAAATTTAATTGTAGGTTTAATTTATAAAATTTTCATAAAATGCCTTTTTCCAAAATTTCACCAGAACATTTTGCCATGGACTAAAAGTTGCTGACAAGACAAGAAACTTTTCGTCCGGAAGGTGACATGTTCGACTCATAGGGCATCTTTGTATAGACTCGCTCTAATCATGTATGAGACCATTTCAAAAAATGATTTTTCCAAAATTTTCACCAAAACATTCTGGAATCGACTAAATTATGGTTAAACAAAAAACAAAAGGTACTATCACGCATTTTCTTTTTCACTTTCATTTACTTATTATTATTTTTCTTGTCGGCAAAATCCTCCTTGGAGTGTTGCTCAGTGTTTTAAAAGACATTTTCGGAGCGAATCTTGGGGTAAGGCGCACCAAAAATGCCTTGAGGCGATGGTGTGGAGCAAAAGTTTCAAGAAGCGTACGCCCAACAATTCGGGTGGTACGCCCGGACGTTCGGAGTGTACGCTCGGGCGTTTGAGGCGTATTTTTGTAGTGAGGCGTAAGCCCCAGAAACTTTTTCAAATTAAAATAAAGTTTTTTGAATAAGTTCTTCATATAATACCCAAATTCTCCAAAGTCAGTTTGTCATTACTCAAAAATTTTAAAAAGGAATCGAAATGTATTAAATTTAAAAGTCATGACCTTTTTTATTGATTGAAACACTAATTTATGGTATTTCCCAATTTTTATCTTGTCTGCTAGTCTGCTAATATCTCCCAAAAGTAACGAATATTTAATTTTTTTTACAAATGCAAAGAGAACTTCATTCTCTTTCATATCAGCAAGTTCAAAGTTCAAATTGCAAGTTAGTTATCCTTTTTGTTCCTCCATGTAGAAAACTTTATTCTTTTCGACTCAAGTTACTTGCCCGCGCGCGCGCGCACACACACACACACACACACATATATATATATATATATA
>AWOL01S0005078.1:172176-196738 GCA_000715115.1 Nicotiana otophora
ATATATATATATATATATATATATAATTATAAATATTTACCTGTAATTATATTATTTTATAAAATATTAAAAATTAAATACTCATAAGACTTATGCCTCGCTAAAGCATATGTAAAATACATCGCCTTATGCCCACACCTTTTAAAACAAGGGTGTTGCTATATCAATTTTAGTAAACTATTAAATGATTTTAATCCAAAGTGTACTTTTGCTAGTTACGCTGTTTTTCTTAATGATGTCATACGGAAAAAGTTTGAATTTATCGAATGTTGGATAATGGGTACTTCCCAGTCTTCAACTGATACACAAGTAGATAATGATAGAAACAGTATGGACAATATCAAATTTCGTAAAAGAACTACTCATGTAGACATGCAACTTTTAACGCATGAAAGTAGTATACTATTGATATGAAAATAATTATATTATGGATGTCAATTTATTATTTCGTTATAGATAATCTTTCTGAAGAAGATTATTCGTTTGATACTCTATTGAAGTTTATCTACAAGTAGCTAAAGCATGCAGGTTGCAAGCAACTCAATGAAATGATTTGCACCAACTTCTTATTAAACAGGTAGGATGCAAGCATCTCATGCAGACAACTTACAAGCAGCTCAAAAAAAGTCTCGCAACTGCTTCTTTTCTTCTATAAATAGAGGAATTTTCAGTTCATTATGTACATCAGTTTGAAGTAGAATAATATATCAATCTCTCTCTATACTTGACTTCGGTTACTTTACTTTATAGTCGTTATTTTATAACACGTTATCAGCATGAGTCTTTAATTTCATCATCTACCTGACTGTGAGGCAACAGACTGCCTTTGTGCGTGGTCAAACTGAGTTCATTCAGAGCATTATGAGGAAAATTATATCCTTGGAGTGGTGAACAGTACATTGGTTTTGTTAATTTCCAACTCTATGAAGCGATGAAATCCTTCTGATGTCATTTCTCAAAGATAAGTCTTATTAATTTATAATTTGATTTGATTTCCTTCATGAGCTTGAAGAATTATGCTTATTATCTATGTCCATCATGTGCTAATTCTAAGCAACTAGTGATGCAGGACTTGCGGGCATATTGTGATTTGAAATACGAATTTGACGGCTAAGAAGACAATGGATATTGAATCAACTTGTTATGTTACGTGCTCTGTATACGTATTAGCATATAATAACTATTTTTTATATACTTGTTTTCATCATGTTGTTATCTCCATAAAAGATTATAAAGTGGATAATATTGTTAGGTCCACTTAAACTCCAGCTGAGTCTCCAAGAAATATATAGCCACCAGTAGTGACAATATTTCTTAAGTCTTGTTATGGCTTAATTTTATGGTTCACTTTAACTCTTGCAGAATACGACCGCTAGAAATGGCACTGTTTCGTATATCTCATTGTAACTAAATTTTATTAATGTAATGACCCGACCGGTTGTTTTGAATATTTACGCTCCTTTCAACTATTTGAAGTCTTGAATAGTTTCATATAATATATTATAACCCGTGTGTATTTTCGGATTTGGTTTTCAGGTGTTTCGGGATTAGTTCGAAGGAAGAAAATTCATGTTGGAAGCTTAAATGAAAAGGGTTGATCGGAGTTTAACTTTTGTGCAAACGACTCCGAAATAGAGTTTTGATGGTTCCAATAGCTCAGTATGATAATTTTGGACTTAGGAGTGTGTTCAGATATTTATTTGAAAGTCCGTAGTTGATTTTGGCTTGAAATGGCGAAAGTTGGAAATGGAAGGTTTGGAAGTTTGATTGAAAATTGACTTTATTCATATGAGGGTCAGAATACAGTTCTGAAAATTTTGATAGGTCTGTTATGTCATGTATGACTTGTGTGCAAATATGAGATCAATCAGAATTAATTTGATAGGTTTCGGCATCGAATGTAGAAGTTGGAATTTCTTAGTTTCATTAGGTTCGAATTGGGGTATGATTCATGATTTTAGCATTGTTTGATGTGATTTGAGGTTTCAACTAAGTTCGTATGATAGTTTTAGACTTGTTGATGTATTTGATTGAGGTCCTGGGGGCCTCGGGCAAGTTTGGGATGGTTAACGGATCAAATTTGAACTTAAGAAAAATCTGGAAATTTGGCCCTTCTGGTGCAATCACACTTGCGGAATTTTGCTCGCAAGTGCGAGCATGTCTTCGCAGAAAAGGACAAGGGGGAGGTGAGCAGTGGCCGCAGGTGCAAGGGAAAATTATGCACCTGCGTGATCGCAGATGCGGACAAGTGGTCGCAGATGCGCGCGTGACCGCATAAGAGAAACTGTTTCTCGCAGAAGAGAGTCCGCAGAAGCGAAGGAAGGCAAGTCTGGGCAAACACCGCAGATGTGATGGATTCTATGCAGAAGCGGAACCACGGAAGCGGCTAAGTGTCAACAGGTGCGAAAACACTGGACAAATTACAAAACAGAGGGGTTCCGACATTTTTGTCATTTTGGACCTTTCAAGCACGGTTTGGACCTTTTGTCGGGTTCCGAGACGTGGGCCACACTTCCGACTTTTCGAGCGGAGTTGGGAATTCTTTTTATAAATTGTTAAATTATAAGCATTGGAGTATATTCTGATTAATTTGCACGTTGATTGATTAGTTTCTAATCATTTGGTTTGGAATTGAGGAGATATGAAGGCGTTTGAAGGTTGATACGCGCGGAATGAAATTTCCGGAGTATTGTTTATCGTGCTCGGCATTGGATTTGGCTTATTCGAGGTAAGTAACACTTTTAAACTTAGTGATGAGGGTATGAAACCCCTAATTTCGTGTTATGTGTTTGCTGATGAGGTGACGCACATGCTAGGTGACGGGCGTGTGGGCATGCACTGCGTGAATTGTAACTCTGTCATTTCTGTGGTGCTGTGTAGTTACCTGAACTTATTTATAATCATGAAATCTCTACGTACTAGAGTTATTGAGTTGTGATCCATGTTAGAAACCATGTCTAGGCTACATGCTTATTCTGTTGGGACCCACTGAGGTCATTACTGTTGTTGAGTTATTCGCTTACATTGAAATTTCATACTAAGTCATGTTCATTCATTTCATATCATATCTCAGTATCTGTTGCTATATATTGATATATCATATCATCATTTTTGGGCTAGTTTCACGATATTGTGGGCCCGAGAGACTAGAGAGATTGATGACTGAGTGAGGACGAGGGCCTGATTGTGAGGTTATTGATAATATAGCACGTGAGTTTTCCGTACGGATCCAGATATTGATACTATGGAACATGGGTTATCCATGCGGATCCAGATATTGATATTATAGCATGTGAGTTATCCATGAAGCACGTGAGTTTTCCGTACGGATTAAAGCACTTGGACTAAAGGAGCCCCTCCGGAGTCTGCGTACACCTCCAGTGAGCGTAGTTACCTATTGAGTGTGAGTGTGAGTGCTAATGACTGGGAGGACTGAGTGGATTGATACTCTGAGAGTATGCATATGGTTTTATCACTGAGCTACATTGTATTAGACATGCACACTTGACATACAGTCATAGAGATGTATTTCCTCACGTTGTACGATATTGCATCATTCATGACTTTACATACACATTGACATGTAGGCATAGAGATGTACTTCCCTCACGCTATTTGAAAATGAAATATTTAGCTGCTGAAAGTTTTGCGAAAAAACCACACCTTTACAAACGTACTCATATTTTGGTGATTTCGGTAAAAGATTTTAGTTTTCACTGATATACTTAAAAATCATGCCTATTTTCCGGAACTGTGTACGAGCTGAGCACTATATCTCTAATTTACTTATGTTATCACTTTTATTATGTTGTTATGAATTTTTGTTTGGCTATTGGTGTTGGACTCTGACCTTTATCCCAGCTCGTCACTACTTTCAACCTAAGGTTAGGTTTGTTACTTATTGAGTACATGGGGTCGGTTGTACTCATACTACACTTCTGCACCTTGCATGCAGATTTTGGATGTTGATGTTGCTGTACGTGACAGGAGCTGGATCTGAAGATGCACCTGCGTTCCAGTCATTGATGCATCTTGTTCATGGTAGCTTTAGAATTTTTAATCTATTCATGTATATTTCAAACAAATGATGTATTTTTATTTCACATCAGTTTTTGTAAATGCTAATCTTAGAAGCTCATGGTTTGTACTACCAATCCTTGGGGAGTATATTAGAGTCAGTTAAATATTAATTGAATTGGATCATTATAAATTGGCTTACCTAACAGGTTGGATTAGGTGCCATAACGGCTAGTTGGATTTTAGGTCATGACAAGGTGATATTAAAGCTCTAGATTCATAGGTTATACAAGTCATGAGTAAGTGTCTAGTAGAGTCGTGCGGATCGGTATGATGACCCCCATACTTATCTTTGAGAGGCTATAGGGCATTTAGGATAAACTTCCCATCTTTATTTCCTTGTCGTGTGGCATTGATTCAGCTTGAAACGTAACTCCTCCACGCATTCGTATGCGTATGTAAGTGCTCGGTATCAGCCGTGCATCACCGGTTTGTGATTTCAGGGATGAGGTGCGAGATATGATTTTTGTATTTTGGTTGTCACGACCCAAAATCCATTTATGGTCGTGATGGCGCCGGACTCCGCTGTGAGGCAAGCCAACACTATATAGTTAATTAAATCCTCTTTTAGTATTTTTGAAATCAAAATTTCTTCAATGAAATAATAAAGATAGAACTAATAGAGTAAATGATAAATATTTTGAGCAACTAAATTTCTAAACAATTCATAACCATTCCCAAAACCCGATGTCACAAGTGCATGAACATTTACTAGGAAATTAAAATAAAATATAGCATCTGTCCAGAATAAAAATTAGACAGGAAAATATAATAAATCTGAAGGAGATTCGATTGGTTGCGAATCGTAATACACAATGCAGATCACCTATGTCCCCACAATTATTAACCAACCTCTGCGCCCACAAGGCCGCTAGACATATATGTACCTGCACATAAAATGTATAGCAAGTGCAACATAGTACGAAAATAACGTGTACCCAGTAAGTATCAAGCCTAATCTCGAAGAGGTAGAAACGAGGTGGCCAACTTTGACACTCACTATGGGTCAATAATATTAAATAATCATGAAAATAGAAATATTTATATTAATGTGATTCATAGAGTTAACAATAATGTATTCAATTAGCAGAAATAATAAAAATCCTTCAAATGCAACAATTTCCAATCTATTAATTAAATCCTTCAATTTCAATAAAACTTCCAATTTATCAAATAGCTTTACAAGGTGCAATTCAATTTCAATAAATTTTCAATTTATCAAATAGCTTTACAAGCTGCAAAAAACTGTCCAAGTATCGTGTAATTATTATTATTATCAAGCACGATTTCTGCCGAGGTCGTTCGGCTCGATCCAGAGTGTCGTGTACACTGCCGAGGGATGTGCGGCACGATCCATAGATGCATCTATCCTGCCGAGGCATTCGGCCCACTCCACAAAAAATGAGGATATTTTCTTATGTACCTCCGAAAGGAGAGTATATTTATATAAGATAAATTCCGGAGGAAGAATAATTTCTCTTAACAATTAATTAATTTAAACAGAAATTGAAGCATATGAGATTTCCATCATTTAATATTTTTATCTAACAATTCACAACATATATATAAATATATCAAATAATTTAATTAAGTAAAGACTACAATTTACACAAGTAATTCATGCTTTTGAGTCCTAAACTACCCGGACTTTAGTATTAATAGTAGCTACGCACGGACTCTCATCACCTCGTGCGTACGTAGCCCCCCACAATTAGTAACAATTATTTAATTTAATCACATATGGGGTAATTTCCCCCTCACAAGATTAGACAAGAGACTTACCTCAATTTGCTCCAACTTAATCCACTAGTTGGCCTTTTCCTCAATTACCCAACTTTGATTGGCTCGAATCTAACCAAAATAATTCGATACAGTCAACAAAAATTATAAGAATCAATTCTATAAGAAAATACTACATTTTCAATGAAAATCTGAAATTAATTCAAAAATCGGCAGTGGGGCTCACGTCACGGAATCCGGAGAAACTCACAAAATCCGATAACTCATTCAATTACAAATCCAACCGTACCAGTTTCACTCAAATTCGACTTAGAATCGATAGCGAAATCTCAAAAATTCGTTTCTATGAGAGTTCTAAAACTTTCTCAAATTTCAATCTCAAAACACAATAGAGGAATGCATACCTTTGTTGAATTTAGACCATGCACCGCATCATTCACATGGCCATAATAACATCCTCCGATAACAATAGCCAAAATTTCACGAATTTGATGCTCACAACACACCTCATGATACATATAAGTCCTGTTCCAACTCTTGAAATGCTTCCGCGATGGAAGAAATGTATAGAAATTCATAACCAACTGCCGAGTCAACAAATTATTGAGTTTCTCCCTCTGACAAGAACCATTGCCTTATTATGAACCAAACAATGATATTTTCTCTTTAATATGTTTCATAAAAACAATCTGATTGTACTGATCCCAGGTCCAATAATCTCGTCTCACCCCAGTACAAGCTGCCCAAGCAATAAGCCACCCCATACACGGCAAAAAGCCTCATATGACGCCACAATGAGTTAATAAGCTACAGACTCGATTGCGATACATAAGGAAAGACGAACTCTGGAAAGGATTTCTCAACGCACATGACTAATTAGACAACTGAAAAGGTGTCATGAACCTTCCTAAAAAAAGTGGGACACAAACACACAAAATAGAATATAGGGGACTGTACTGAACATCACACTGTTGCGGTGTGCAACCCGATCCAAACAACATACCCGTGGCGACATGCCACCCGATCCGCACAAAAAGAATCTATAAGGAAATACTTATCGAGCTAGAATGCTCATTACTACAAAATATCCGAATATCGGATGCAAGCACGCCAGGTGCATAATACCATCCTTGGAAGGATCGACAATGCCATACGCTACAAAACTCAATCACAACTAAGGTGCGATATATGATCTGAATCTCGAGAGCCATCCTGTTCACATATCATCATCGCTACGTGGAACCTCAACACATAAGAAATTTATCAAGCCGTTTCACAACTCACATGGCACAACATAGTATTAAATGAAATAACCAGCGACAAAACGACATCCAACGGCCGAATACTTCTCCATAGGGAGCTTTTATGCTGAAATGAACACATTCGGCCTGATATAGATCCTGCATTCATATTTAAATCCATCCACATACCTCAAGCCGATTCTGATCGCACCGTACTAGGCTAATAACCTTTCAAGGATCCATAATAACCCTTTTTCCCATAACACACAAGAACAACCATCATAACCGGAACAAACTTCCATATTCCACAACTAAATGAACCAAGAGCCCTCCAGGCAAAAATTATCGAATTAGCGATACCGCCACAATCTTCATACTTGGTTGTTAAATATTTAATCATTCAGGTGACTACGTGTCATACTTATACAATTCTCTCATGGAATACGCTCCCACGACCTTCCGTACCAGATAACAAGTCTACACATCCATACCACCGGCCATACTAATACTGTAAGGAGAATCAAGGATCTGCAATTCAATACACAAATACTCTTACACATAACACCGATCTCAGGTGACACTGAAGACAATATCAGCTTGCTTTAAACCTCTAACTCTTTTTCTGCTCGTCCGAGCTTGTGACATCCTTGTCAACACCGAGCCAAAATCTTAAATCCTCAACTTTCGAATCTCATGCTACTTAATGCACTTAATCACGCAAATACGTAGGAGTATAAGAATTCCATCATAACTCCTGAACCACTAATAGGGTAACACTTCATCATATAGCAACCTTATACTTAACTCATTTTAAGAGAACCATTACAACACGTGACTGAATTCCCATATCCGCAGAAAATACCGACCTCAAGTAGTGGTCTAAACCACCATAACTCTTCTGGGATCCCTCTACACAAAACATGCCACAATACTTGAATTCCTCCAAATAAAATCAATTACGGCGGCTGCCAAGACTCGCATGTACCGTCACAAATTACATGCATAACTCTATGTGCTGAAGGAACTGATAATTGCCACCATCATGCCGATTCAACCATTGTTTCCCGACCCATTTTTTGTTTTCTCAATATATTCTCAACTTTCCTTAGAAATAATAATAATAGCTCCATTCATTACATCACGAACTCAAATCCGCACTCATCCCGAGTGACCTTATTTCACGAGACCATGCTGTTTCAAAACCCATGAATCAGCTCCTACTCCTCCTTGTGCGCACTTTTACATCTTCAACTGGTACACCCATTCTAATACTTCTTTTATGAATCCGAAGTTATTTTCTTCCGTTTCTCTAATGCTACAACACAATCGGCAGATCACAGAGTACTCCAAGCCCTGTTTCATAATCTACTGCAAAAGCTCGATTCTCAACCGTACTACGGACTCGAGATCCTTAGGCACCGTACTTTAACTTTTTGAACCCTCTAAGACCGTTATCGAGAGTCATTTTCTCTGACTTATTCCCAAACATGATCAACCCCAAGGCCCTGCTAGCACATGGATACTTTCTCAAGGAAACACCCGACTGTCTCACTTTTCCTGTGCATTACATCTACACAAAGCTTAAACTCTGAGTCTTCCAAAAACCTTAATATGAATCGATAAGGCCAAATATGGCACACATTCCCCAAATCCTTTGCTCAAATTACCACTGATGCTTTCTTCCTTTAGTTGCAATGACCCACCAATACACCGATAACCAGGAACCTCACAAATAGACAACCATACAATCCAATTGTAGATGGTGGGTCTCTCCCACTTAGCTTGAAACTACAATTAAATAACTCTGGAATCCACCGAGATTCTTTCTTCATCGTTGACATGATCCTGCACACGCAACATGCCAAATTTCTCGAAATCCTTCTATTAGCCTTCAATAAATATTTCGAACCACTAGCCACATTTACATATTAAATCTCTTACCGGGTAGCCAGTATAATTCTTTACAGAAGCTTCGTCGACACCAAGCGACCGATAACCTGCTCACAGGAGATAACCCACCTGTGGAAATTACATGCCGACATATTCTAACGTCGCTGCACTGGGTGCAATTACTATGAAATCAGTAGATCGTCCTGAGTTCGAGCTCATTCACCAGCTGTACTAGTACGTTTACTCCTCATGGACGTCAACTAATGGTGCGACAATACATTCCAATCCAAAGTCATGTTGTATCGTTCTTCATATCAAGCAACTCCCTCCTGTTGTATCCCCTCTTCCTCAATATAGCAGCTAATATTACAACTTAAGTCCTTAGACCTAGTCACTGTCCATTTTAAATCCCAAATCACTTCAAACTTTCCTCAAGTTGTGTAGTTATCCTACCACGTAACTTATATCCTACCTTGACACTCTCCTTTAAGCAACTATTCGACTTATGTTTCTCATACTTGGCCTCCTAGGAACTTAACCACCACAAGACACCTTCCACATGTTCTTCCTCATCTTTCGATGTCCAGTTGTTGCCTTAACAAAAAAAAATCTGTCTCTGTAGCACTTAAACCAATAGGTCGTTACCGGCTTTAAACCTTTCTGAGGATCATCCTTCTCGAGCCATCAATACTAGGAACACTGCTTCGACCATGAAGTACTGCACACTGCGATCTCTAACAAATGCTTCCCCTATACGAATTCCTAACACCCCGCCGTCAAGGCGAGTTGAAGAAAACTATAACACCGGCCAACCTTAACGCATTTAACAAGGCGATTACACCGCATCAAAATTAAGAACTCTACCACGCTCGAAGATATCAGGCTTCGTTACTCCATCAACCCCAAACCTGAACATTCATAGTCCGATTGCCTTTTCTCTGCTAAAAATAAAACATGGAACCTCTGAATCATGTACTGGGAAAAACATTCTTTCAAGTCGTTTACTACCCAGATACATAGACATGCATTCTACCATTACATAAACATTGTGCAATAACAATGCATGAATCGTCATAACAATCAATGACAAATCTCAAAACCTTAGGTAGTATTGATACTGAACTGAAATGATAGAGCGGCCTTCCGCAAGGCGACAACAATAGCCCAATTAATTACACAAGGAGAAGCATCATGCACTACATCTATAGTACAATTAAAAGATTCCCCGATCCCCAATTTATAACAAGTGCTTCGCGTCACATAAGATTGAATAAGAAGGAAATGAAGGCATAAGTCTCAAAGGAATCTAATCGCATGATGAGGAATCAAAAAAGGAAGTATTCCTAAGAGCCCTATGGCCTCTCGAAGATTAGCACAGACGTCTCCGTACCGATCCACAAGACTCTACTAGACTTGCTCACGACTCGTGAGTCCTACGTGAACCTAGTGCTCTGATACCATGTTGTCACGACCCAAAATCCATTTAAGGTCGTGATGGCGTCGGACACCGCTGTCAGGCAAGCCAACACTATATAGTTAACTAAATCCTCTTTTAGTATTGTTAAAATCAAAATTTCTTCAATGAAATAATAAAGATAGAACTTATAGAGTAAATGATAAATAATTTTAGCAACTACATTTCTAAACAATTCATAACCATTCCCAAAACCCGGTGTCACAAATGCATGAGTATTTACTAGGAAATTAGAATAAAATGCAGCATCTGTCCAGAATACAAATTAGACAGGAAAATATAATAACTCTGAAAGAGACTCTGTTGGCTGCAGATCGTAATACAGAATATAACTCACCTATGTCTCCACAATTATTAACCAACCTATGCGCCCACAAGGCCGCTAGACATATATGTACCTGCACAATAAAATGTGCAGCAAGTGCAGCATGAGTACGAAAATAACGTGTACCCAGTAAGTATCAAGCCTAATCTCGAAGAGGTAGGGACGAGATAGCCGACTTTGACACTCACTATGGGTCAATAATAGTATATAATCATGAAAATAGAAATATTTATATCAACGTGATTCACAGAGTTAACAATAAGTTATTCAATTAGCAGAAATAATAGAAATCCTTCAAATGCAACAATTTCCAATCTATTAATTAAATCCTTCAATTTCAATATAACTTTCAAATTATCAAATAGCTTTACAAGTTGCAATTCAATTTCAATAAATTTCTAATTTATCAAATAGATTTACAAGATGCAATAAACTGTCCAAGTATCGTGTAATTATTATTATTATCAAGCACGATTTCTGTCGAGGTCGTTCGGCCCGATCCAGAGTGTCGTGCACACTACCGAGGGACGTACGGCACGATCCATAGATTCATCTGTCCTGTCGAGGCGTTCGACACGCTTCACAAGAAAGGAGGACATTTTCTTATGTGCAACCGGAAGGAGAGTATATTAGTATAAAATAAATTCGGGAGGAAGAATAATTTCTCTTAATAATTAATTAATTTAAACAAAATTCAAGCATATGAGATTTTCATTCTTTAATATTTTTATCTAACAATTCACAACATATATAAATATATCAAATAATTTAATTAAGTAAAGACTACAATTTACACAAGTAATTCATGCTTTTGAGTCCTAAATTACCTGGACTTTAGCATTAATAGTAGCTACGCACGGACTTTCATCACCTCGTGCGTACATAGCCCCCCACAATTAGCAATAATTATTTAATTTAATCACCTATGGGGTAATTGCTCCCTCACAAGATTAGACAAGAGACTTACCTCAATTTGCTCCAATTTAATCCACTAGTTGGCCTTTTCCTCAATTATCCAACTTTGATTGGCTCAAATCTAACCAAATTAATTCGATACAGTCACCAAAAATTATAGGAATCAATTCTATAAGAAAATACTACATTTTCAATGAAAATCTAAAATTAATTCAAACATTGCCCGTGGGGCCCACATCTCGGAAATCAGGCAAAACTTACAAAATTCGACAACCCATTCAATTACGATTTCAACCATACCAGTTTTACTCAAATCCGACTCCAAATCGATACCGAAATCTCACAAATTCGTTTCTATGAGATTTCTAAAATTTTCCCAAATTTCAATCTCAAAATACTAATTAAATGGTGAAAGCAATGATATATTCGTGTATATTGACCAAATCTGAGTTACAATCACTTACCCCAATATCTTTCCTTGAAAATCTATCGAACATCGCCTCTACTCAAGCTCTAACTTGTCAAAAATGGCGAATGAGACGAATTCCCTCCTTTATAATTGTGCCCAGGCAGCCCTCGATCCTCGGCCTCGATCGTGGTTCGATCATGGCCCTCGAGCCTGGGTCTTCGATCATGACCTCGATCCTCAACCTCGATCATGGCGTCGATCCTCGGCCTCGATCGTGGTTCGATCATGGCCCTCGAGCCTGGGTCTTCGATCATGACCTCGATCCTCAACCTCGATCATGGCGTCGATCCTCGGCCTCGATCGTGGTTCGATCATGGCCCTCGAGCCTGGGTCTTCGATCATGACCTCGATCCTCAACCTCGATCATGGCGTCGATCCTCGGCCTCGATCGTGGTTCGATCATGGCCCTCGAGCCTGGGTCTTCGATCATGACCTCGATCCTCAACCTCGATCATGGCGTCGATCCTCGGCCTCGATCGTGGTTCGATCATGGCCCTCGAGCCTGGGTCTTCGATCATGACCTCGATCCTCAACCTCGATCATGGCGTCGATCCTCGGCCTCGATCGTGGTTCGATCATGGCCCTCGAGCCTGGGTCTTCGATCATGACCTCGATCCTCAACCTCGATCATGGCGTCGATCCTCGGCCTCGATCGTGGTTCGATCATGGCCCTCGAGCCTGGGTCTTCGATCATGACCTCGATCCTCAACCTCGATCATGGCGTCGATCCTCGGCCTCGATCGTGGTTCGATCATGGCCCTCGAGCCTGGGTCTTCGATCATGACCTCGATCCTCAACCTCGATCATGGCGTCGATCCTCGGCCTCGATCGTGGCTTTGATCATAGCCCTCGAGCCTTTGTCTTCGATCATGGCTCTCGATCATGACCCTCGAGCCATGCCTTTGATCATGACCCTCGATCATGGACTCGATCTTGGGTCTCGATCTTGGGCCTCGATCTTGGGCCTCGATCTTGGGCTCGATCTTCGGCCAGCATTTCCAGCATAAGAGAAAACAATTGCGGTAGCTGTTTTAAGTCCAGCTTTTGATCCGTTAACCGTCCCAAACTCACCCAAGGCCCTTGAGACCTCAACCAAATATACCAACAAGTCCTAAAACATCATAAAAACTTATTTGAAACCTCAAATCACATAAAACGATGCTAAAACCACGAATTATGCTCCATTTCAAGCTTAATAAAACTTAAAATTTTCAACTTCTACGTTCAGTACCGAAACCTATCAAATCAAGTCCGATTGACCTCAAATTTTGTACACAAGTCATAAATGACATAATGGATCTATGAAAACTTTTGAAACTGAATTCTGACCCCGATATCAAAAAGTCAACTCCTCGGTGAAACATCTAAACTTAAATTCCTGTTTTAGCCATTTAAAGCCTATTTTAACTACGGACTTCCAAATAAAATTTTGAACACACTCCTAAGTCCAAAATCACCATATGGAGTTGTTGGTATCGGCAAAATTCTATTCCGGGTTCGTTCTCTCAAAATATTGACCGAAGTCAAACTTGGCCTTTTAAAGCCAACTTAAGGAACCAAGTGTTCCGATTTCAACCCAAATACTTCCAAATCATAAACCAACCATCCCTGTAAGTCATAATTTATAATAAGCACATATAGGAAGTTCTATTTAGGGGAACGAGGTTCTAAAGGTTAAAATGACTGGTTGGGTCGTTACATTGGTGATGGGCCAGTCTGGAGGACTTGAAGCCAGGTTTAGACTGCAGTTTAGGCTTGGTAGCTTCAGTTGTGTGAA
The DNA here is from genome assembly GCA_000715115.1 of Nicotiana otophora. Taxonomy (NCBI): domain Eukaryota; kingdom Viridiplantae; phylum Streptophyta; class Magnoliopsida; order Solanales; family Solanaceae; genus Nicotiana; species Nicotiana otophora. The sequence continues at coordinate 186,085 of AWOL01S0005078.1, forward strand.
CTTGTACATTTGGACTCATATGTCTGGTAGTGACTCTATGAGTGGAATTTGTGGCTCGATGAGTGGTGGAATTACTAAATGATGAGTATGATGCGATTGCGGAATGTGTTCAGATAGTTTGATAGTGACGAGGATAGTTTGCTTGTGATGTAAAAAGGACTATTGGGTGCCATATTACTGTCTTGATATGACTTATAGTCTCGAGTTATGAGTGTGTTGAAAGATTTTACATGTTGATTAATTGTGGAACGAAGTAGGTTTTCATGTTTTGTTGTGAGTTCAGACTCAGAAAGATTAAGTGATTGTATAGTAATTGTGGATGCGAAAGGGTATAACAAGATGCCAATTTAAGGCTAAGCATGTGGTTTATCTCCTGCAGAGTAATCTACGTATGTGTGTTCCTTATAATGTTGTGTGGGGAGTTTCTACCAGCGGGGTATATCTGTTGAGATTTGAGTTTGGATTGATTGAGAAAGTTGACTTGACCATCACGAGGATAAAAGCGAGCTTAGCAGATGATTTAGGGTATTTTATGGTTTGTGTTACCTGAGCTTGTGAAGAATTTTCGTTGAATTGACTACGGGATTATGACCATAGTAGAGTATGGGTATGGTGAGTTATTAGATGTTTTGTTATATAGCTTTGAGCCAAGTGGGGGAGTCTGCTATCTATGATTTGATTGCACGAGTATGTATTGTGTTGAATTTGATCTGAGGCATACTTGTGGATTAGTTATAACTTGCAAAACATCGAGGATGACTCGAGTAAGGAAATCCCTAAATACGGGTTACATTGCACTTTATAAAAATATGAAAATCATGGAATGATTAAGTTGTTATTTTGAAGGATGTAGTGCGCACGGAGTATGTATTTGATCGGTGGTATTAGAGCAGGGTTACTTCTTTGAGTGTTATTGTACTAATGTGGCATGTGTCTCTTGGCTCATTCGGGCGGTGCAATTTGGATTTGAGCAAAGCGGGTGACTCTCAAAAAATTTTTAATGGGTTCGAGATTTATATATAGCAATTGAGAATTTCTCCAGACTTGTGTATGGATAAAATCAGAGATTTGCATTTGATGGTGCCTGGACTTACGGTAATTCTGAATGACTATGGATTCTACATTCTAGTATAAGAAAGGCAAAAGAACAATTCTAAGTTCACATAAGGTTCTTTCAGAGTAAGTGTCTCGATTGTGGTATTTATGGGGGTAATTATGATGTGGTGAGGCTCTACAAATATTTCGGTGGCAACATTGTTGGGCTTAGTGACCTGCGTGGCTTGGTCGAGTTAGAGGAATTTAGTTCTGATAGCTTGGTTATGTGCAAACGGATTTCAAAGTGTTCTTGATGGTTTCTACCATGGTTTGAACTGGATATTTTCTATCGATATGGGGAACGTGTTGTGTATTTTGATTTCCTCCTGGAAGAAAGCAAATGGAAGGTTTCTAACTAATCGGGTATGTAATTTGCTGGTGACTCAGAGTTGATAATGAAATTCTCGTGCTTTTCACATGATAGCATGATAGATGTGGTGTGTTGTGTGGGATTAAGATTTACATGTACAATGTGGCAGTTCAGTCTTGAAGGGAAGATCATGAATTTTGGATAGCATGGCCAGTTGCATATATTTAGATGAATATTATAATTGCTCGGTAATTCTTGAGAAGGGTGCACATTTCAGAATGCGCATTATGTTTTGACTTACGGATGTTCATTGGTATTACAGTACTCTCATGGTTGGTAGACTGCTGATATGCGAATTTTTGATATGTGGCACGGAAGAATTATGGAAGTATTCCTAGTGGGATGATCGTGCATGAAGGATATAATAGTCCTTCGAGTGCTGGAGTTGGGATCAAATATGGTGAGTCGTGCATTCTATGTATTTGGAGATCGGAGAATTCTCAGAAGCAGATCGTTACGTGGTTGTGGGCTGAGAGGATGTGGCTAAAGCTAGCCAGATGATAGTATATGTCATGGTTAGGTCATTGTGGACCTTCGGATGGTTATTTATCTATTTGTGGATAGCCAGAGTTGATTTGGGGCCCAATTGGTAGACCTAATGAGGATGCGTATTCTACACCGGATCAGATTGGTTCACTCTGTACTGCTATTTTTGATGGATGTGCCATTCGGTCAGAGTTGAGCTTATTCGTATTCTTATATATTCTATGAGTTACTCATCTATGCCACAAAGGGTTGTGATTCATTGGTTGTATGCGCATATATTGCAGTTATATTTGGGCCCTACATCGGAACATGAGCGAGATGGGTATTAGGGTGTTGAATGATTGAATGCGCATTGGTTATGTTCTATCTAGATTGTGGTATTGTGTTATTTGTCTCTCCGTGATTATGGTCATGCACTTTGGGTACTTGATGTCGAATTGTGCATGGTTATTGATTTTAAGCATGGCGGCGCTGAGGTATTTCATATGTTCAAGTGTCTGGATGGGGTCACGCATTGCATCGTGTGGAATTTGCGTTTCCTTCATCGTTTATCTGATTAATTATTTCCTTCCTCTACATGCTCTGATATTGCCTGATTAGGGCAATTTGAGAAAAATTGTGCACATGCTCACACAAATGTTCTTCTTGCGGAATTTGATGAGTTGATTTTAAATAATGTTATGTGCCAGAATAGCTAGAATAGTTGTATTTGGTGATATAAGGTCATTGGACCTAGAATGGATAATATCAAGTTTGATTACAGCTTGTTGGAAGAATAATTTAGAATTCAGCTTAAATAATTGACTATGGTACTTGTTGAACGAGGGAAAACTCCATGACCTGTTGATCTTGTGAGTGGTTGTGAGCTCCTGTATGGTTCTTTCATTATCGATAGTATACGAAGGTTTTGGAACGAGGTTCTATGGAATGTGGGGTATAATATTAGTACTTGGTTGGTTTGGAGTAGTTACTATGATCGGGAATGGTGCTGCGAGCTTGCGTGTCATGTAGTATGTTGAATGATTATATCTGGGGTTATGGTTATGGATAGATACAGTTTGTTCAGACTTATATAGTATGTAGATGTGAGATTCCGGTCTTGAAAAGAAATTCTGATTATTGAAAATTGAATTCCAAGGTTTATAGGCTAAGGTTAAATCAATTAGCTTCATTTATATTGTGTAGTCGGACCTATATGGAATAGGGTGACGTGGGATAGCCCTCGGGTATGTACCTAGTAAGGCGGAAAAATGATTTGAAAGTTTTGGAAACAACTCTTGGCACGTTCAAGGACGAACGTATGTTTAAGTGGTGGAGAATGTAACGATTCGACCGGTCGTTTTGAGTATTTACGCTCCTTTCAACTATTGGAAGTCTTTAATAGCTTCATATAATGTATTATAACCCGTGTGTATTGTCGGATTTGATTTTCAGGTGTTTCAGGATAGGTTCGGATGAAGAAAATTCATGTTGGAAGCTTAAATAGAAAGGGTTGACTGGAGTTTGACTTTTATGAAAATAACTCCGGATTAGAATTTTGATGGTTCCAATACCTCCGTATGGTGATTTTGGACTTAGGAGTGTGTTCGGATATTTATTTGGAAGCCCGTAGTTAATATTTGCTTAAAATGGTGAAAGTTTGAAATTGAAGGTTTGAAAGTTTGGCCGGGAGTTGACTTTGTTAATATCGGGGACGGAATCCAATTCTGGATATTTTTCTAGGTTTGTTATATCATGTATGACTTGTGTGCAAAATATGAGGTCAATCGGAATTAATTTGATAGTTTTCGACATCGAATATAGAAGTTGGAATTTCTTAGTTTAATTAGGTTTGAATTGGGGTGTGATTCATGGTTTTAGCGTTGTTTGATGTGATTTGAGGTTTCGACTAAGTTTGTATGATGTTTAGGACTTGTTGATGTAATTGGTTGAGGGCCCGGGAGACTCAGGCCAGTGTCGGATGGTTAACGGATCAAATTTGGACGTAAGCAAAAATCTTGAAATTTTGGCCCTTCTGGTGCAATCGCACCTGCAGAATTTTGCTCGCAAGTGCGAGCTCACAGAAGCTAGCATGGCAGCGCAGAAGTGGACAAGGGGGAGGTGAGCAGTGGCCGCAGGGGCGAGGGAAAATTCCACACCTGGGTGGTGGCAGATGCGCGAGTGACCGCATAAGCGGACTGCTTCTCGCAGAAGCAAATCAGCAGAAGCGGGAAGGCAACCACAGAAGTGAAGGAAGGCCAGCCTAGGCAAACACCGCAGATGCGATGGATTCTCCGCAGATGCGGTTAAGTGTCCGCATGTGCGAAAACACTGGACAAATTACAAAACATAGGGGTTCCGATATCTTTCTCATTTTGGAACTTTCAAGCACGGTTTGGGGAGATATTTCAGAGGGAATTCATGGAAACACTTGAGGTAAATCACTTGTGATCATCGTTAGTCAATAATATTGAATTAGCATTGAGTATTTCGACTAGATTAAGTGTTGTTGAGGTGAAATTCGAAGATTGGAACCTAGGGATTTGAAAATGAGATTTGAGGATTTGAAGGTCGAGTTGATGTCGGAATTTGGTAAATTTAGTATGGTTGGACTCGTGGTTGAATGGGCGTTCATATTTTGTAAAGATTTTCGGGTTCCGAGACATGGGCTCCACTTCCGACTTTTCGAGCGGAGTTGGGATTATTTTTTTATAAATTGTTAAATTATGAGGATTGGAGTAATTCTGATTAATTTTCACGTCGTTTGATTAGTTTTGAATCGTTTGGCTTGCAATTGAGGAGATATGAAGGCGTTCAGAGGTTGATACGCACGGAATTGAATTTTTGGAGTATTGTTTATCGTGCTCGGCATTGGGTTTGGCTTGTTCGAGGTAAGTAACACTTCTAAACTTAGTGTTGAGGGTATGAAACCCCGAATTTCGTGTTATGTGTTTGTTGATGAGGTGACACACATGTTAGGTGACGGGCGTGTAAGCGTGCACAGTGTGAATTGTAACTTTGTTATTTCCGTTGTGCTGTGTAACTACCTGAATTTATCTGTATTCATGAAATCTCCACGTACTAGAGTTATTGGGCTATGATCCATGTTAGAAACCATGTCTAGACTACATGCTTATTCTGTTGGGACCCACTGAGGTCATTATTGTTATTGAGTTATTTGCTTACATTGAAATTTCATACTCAGTCATGTTCATTCATTTTATATCTTATCTTAGTCTCTGTTTCTATATATTGACATATCATATCATCATTTTGGGCTAATTTCATGACATTGTGGGCCCGAGAGACTGGAGATATTGATGACTGAGTGAGGCCAAGGGCCTGATTGTGAGGTTATTGATACTATAGCACGTGAGTTGTCTGTGTAGCACATGAGTTATCCGTGCGGATCCAGATATTGATACTATAGCATGTGAGCTGTCCGTGCAACACGTGAGTTGTCCGTGTGGATCCAGATATTGATATTATAGCACGTGAGTTGTATGTGCAGCACGTGAGTTGTCTGTGTAGCACATGAGTTATCCGTGCGGATCCAGATATTGATACTATAGCATGTGAGCTGTCCGTGCAACACGTGAGTTGTCCGTGTGGATCCAGATATTGATATTATAGCACGTGAGTTGTATGTGCAGCACGTGAGTTGTCTGTGTAGCACATGAGTTATCCGTGCGGATCCAGATATTGATACTATAGCATGTGAGCTGTCCGTGCAACACGTGAGTTGTCCGTGTGGATCCAGATATTGATATTATAGCACGTGAGTTGTATGTGCAGCACGTGAGTTGTCTGTGTAGCACATGAGTTATCCGTGCGGATCCAGATATTGATACTATAGCATGTGAGCTGTCCGTGCAACACGTGAGTTGTCCGTGTGGATCCAGATATTGATATTATAGCACGTGAGTTGTATGTGCAGCACGTGAGTTGTCTGTGTAGCACATGAGTTATCCGTGCGGATCCAGATATTGATACTATAGCATGTGAGCTGTCCGTGCAACACGTGAGTTGTCCGTGTGGATCCAGATATTGATATTATAGCACGTGAGTTGTATGTGCAGCACGTGAGTTGTCTGTGTAGCACATGAGTTATCCGTGCGGATCCAGATATTGATACTATAGCATGTGAGCTGTCCGTGCAACACGTGAGTTGTCCGTGTGGATCCAGATATTGATATTATAGCACGTGAGTTGTATGTGCAGCACGTGAGTTGTCTGTGCGGATTATAGCACTTGGGTTGAAGGAACCCCTCCGGAGTTTGCGCACCTCCCCAGTGAGCGTAGGTACCTATTGAGTGTGACTGTGAGTGCTGAGCGCGAGTGCTGAGTGACTGGGAGGACTGAGTCGATTGATACCTTAAGAGTATTCATATGGTTTTATCAGTGAGTTGCATTGTATTCGACATGAACACTTGACATACAATCATAGAGATGCATTTTTCTCATGTTGTACGATACTGCGTCATTCATGAATGTCACAACCCAAAATCTCACCTATCGTGATGGCGCCTATCTCAATACTAGGCAAGCCTAAAATCTCAATAAACCACCATATCTTTTAAATTTCAAAACATAATAATTAAATTCAGCGGAAGAAACTCACAATTTCAAATATAATACTCCCAAAACCCGGTTTCACTGAGTACATGAGCATCTAATATGAATACAAAGTCTGACTGATAAAATCACTATCTAAAAATATAGAACAGTACAACAATTAAACAAGAAGGGAATCAAGTCTGCGGACGTCAAGCAACTACCTTGACAATCCCAACAGAATTAACATCGAAATCTAGCAGCCGCCGTATCCGGGCGCACCTGGATCTGCACACGAGGTGCAGAGTGTAGTATGACTACAACTAGATCAATAAGTAACAATACTAACCTCTAGGCTGAAATCAATGATGAGCTCCGTAGGTACATTCCAATATAAATAATAGTACAAAAATGTAGGCATGCTTTCAAGTTTAATAGTTAAACTCAGTACAAGTGAAATTGTGATGACCCAAAATGTCATCTTGAAATTTAATAATTAATCTTGTGTTCTAAGACCTCTAAAAACACTATTTATCATTCCTCGACTTGCGTTCACAGTCTGTAAAATTTTTCGGAAAGTGTTTAGGTGAAAAATGGATTAAAATGTGAATTAGAGGTTTAAAACTCAACTGAGTTGACTTTGGTCAACATTTTGAGCAAACGGACTCGGATCAGTGTTTGGAAAGTTCTGGTAGGTCCGTATCGTGAATTAGGATTTGGGCGTATGCCCGGAATCAAATTTTGAGGTCCCTATCCCGAGATATAGAATTTTGATGAAAAGTTAAAAGTTTAAGTTTAAATACTGACCGAATATCAAATTTTGTGCAAACAACCCCGGAATAGAATTTTGATAATTCCAACAGCTCCGTATAGTGTTTTGGACTTAGGATCATGATCGGAATTTTATTTGGAAGTCCATGGTGAAATTAGGCTTGAAACAGCTAAAATAGGAATTTAAAGTTTGGAAGTTTGACCGGGGAGTTAACTTTTTGATATCGGGGTCAGAATCCAATTTTGAAAATTTTCACAGCTTCGTTATATCATTTATGATTTGGATGCAAAATTTGAGGTCAATCGGACTTGATTTGATAGGTTTCGACATCGAATGTAGAAGTTGGAAATTTTAAGTTTCATTAAGATTGAATTGGAGCATGATTCATGATTTTAGCGTTGTTTGATGTGATTTGAGATTTCAAATAAGTTCGTATGATATTTTAGGACTTGTTGTGTATTGGGTGGAGGTCCCGAGGGTCTCGGGTGAGTTTCGGATGGTTAACGGATCAAAAGTGGGACTTAGCTGCTGCAATTTTTCTGCTGGAAATATTGTCAAAATCGGGTTGCCTGCCCAAATCGAGGTCCCTAACAAAATCGAGGTCCCTGACAAATCGAGGTCCCTGACAAAATCGAGGGCCCTGACAAAATCGAGGTCACTGACAAAATCGAGGTCCATGACAAAATCGAGGTCCCTGACAAATTGAGGTCCCTCACAAATCGAGGTCCCTCACAAATTCGAGGTCCCTAAAAAATCTGTAAGTTATAAAAATAGGGGTCTTCGTCCCATTTGCCTTTCTGATGAATTGGAGCTTGAGGAGAGGCGATTTTGATATATTTTCAAGGAAAAACATTGGGGTAAGTGATTCTAACTCGGATTTGGTCAATATACACGAATATATCATTGTTTTCACCATTTAATTAGTGTTTTGAGATAGAAAGTTGGGAAAATTTTAGAAATCTCATAGAAACGAATTTTTTGAGATTTTGGTGTCGATCCGGAGTCGGATTTTAGTGAAACTGCTATGGTTGGACTCGTAATTGAATGGATTATCGAATTTTGTATGTTTTACCAGATTTCGAGACGTGGGCCCCACGAGCAATTTTGAGCTAATTTCGGATTTTATTGAAAAATGTAGTATTTTCTTATGAAATTAATTTTTATAATTTTTGCTGACTGTATCGAATTAATTATGACTAAATATGAGTCGATCGGAGTCGAAAATATCGAGGAAAAAGCACAATACTTGGTTAAATTGGAGCAAGTGGAGGTAAGTGACTTGTCTAACCTTGTGTGGGGGAAATTTTCCCTAGGATTGGTATTGATGTGATTATTGAAATGTTTGAAAGTCGTGTGCACGAGGTGACAAGTGTGTACACGGGCTAAATATGAAAGATTATATTTTTAAATTGTGTAGATCACTGTTGCGCATTTATTAAATTATTTTATCTTGTTATATTTTTCATCATTGATTTGAGATATATACTTCAAATTTGTTTGATCTTTTCCTAGTAATTGTTTTACCTGTTTAGTTGAATCTTGGTTTCTTTTATTCTATGAATTATTTGAAGGTTGATTTTTTTAAATTAAATATTATTAATATGAAGTATTTGACATTTTAAAACTTGATATTAAAGCAACATATTAAAGATTTTGAAATATTATTTTCCTAAATTATTTACTCCTGAATATTTTTGTACTCATTGTGATGGAGCAGTGAGCTATTTATTGTGGAAGAATATTATTGTTGAATTATTAAGACATGATCCGTGAACTCTTTATTGTGGAAACATATTATTGTTGAATTATTTTGACATGAGTCGTGAGCTCTTTATTGTGGAAAAATATTGTTGTTGAATTATTTTGGTAAGTTAAATTATTTAAGCACCTGAGGTAAAAATTGTGATATATTGTGATATTGATACGCATGCGGTGGTATAAGGTCTGGGTATTGAAACGCATGCGGTGAGGTAAGGGTGGCTTGATACGCGTAGCTAGTAGGGGAACTACTAGAAGTCGTGCGGTGTGATAAGGATGGCTAAAACGCGGGATGCTATTTCGGGAAAAGTATTTTCTTTAAACTAAATTGTGAAGGCTCCCACGGTGAGATAAGGAAATGAGATATTGTGAATTTATTTATGATTTGGGACTACGAGGCGGTACCTCGGGAGTGCCCTTGTTGATATTGATTTATGGCCGCAATTGCCTTTGATTATTGTTGTGATTTTCTTCAAGTTTAAAAGAATTCTGTTTTGTTTCCACGAGGTATTTGTTTGCCATTATTTGATGTAATTAAATGTGACATACTACTTGATTTATTTCCATTGTCATTTTATCTTATAATATTCTTTAAACATTTTACCATGCCATTATTTATTCTCTAGTAATGCCTGACCTAACCTCGTCACTACTCTACCGAGGTTAGGCTTGGTACTTACTGGGTACCGATGTGGTGCACTCATACTATGCTTCTGCACATCTTTTTGTGCAGATCCAGGTACATCTTATCAGACCACACATCAGTAAACTAGCTGTACGAGGAGACTTCGAGGTATATCTGCCAGCGTCCGCAGACTCCGGAGTCCCCTTCTATCTTACTATGTTGTTTTCCTTATTCGCTTTAGACTTTGATGTATAGAGACATAGAGAATAAATTCTTAGAAGCTTATGACGTATTTCTACCGGATTTTGGGAGTTAAAATTATTTGAATTGTAGTTTATTTATTTCAGATATTTATTATTATTCCGCATTGATAGGCTTACCTAGTCTTAGAGACTAGGTGCCATCACGACATCCTACGGAGGGAATTTGGGGTCGTGGCAGAAATAGATCAATACTGCATGATATGAGGTATATGACGTCTCAGTATAAGGACCTCATGTAAATACTGATCATAAATTATTCGATCACTCGGTACTTTGTATGGCCAATCCAGCCCAGGGGTGTTCCAACCCGTATATAAATACACATCGACTGACAGTCAGTCACTCAGTACCGTATAAAGCCAATCCATCCCTGGGGTAATTTATCACCAAATGTAAATGATACGGACAAGATCCATGTCCAGGTAAATTCATTACAATATAAATAAGTAAGGCAAGTCCATGCCGTGAAAAATCCATCCTGAATATGTATAACCATCTACGCTCACTCGGGGTGTGTACAGACTCCGGAGGGGCTCCTTCAGCCCAAGCGCTATATAAAGCCGATGTGGCCTACTGCAGGCGGGCAGTCCCGATCCGTATAATAATAAAGCTTATAAGGCCTCCTGCAGGCGGGCAGCCCCGATCCATAAAATAATAAAGCCTATAAGGCCTGCTGCAGGCGGGCAACCCCGATTCCTTTAATGATAACACACATATACACACACACACACACACACACACACACACACACA